>LNAC01000246.1:164575-235486 GCA_002007465.1 Ailurus styani
CTCCGCCCCCCAGGAGGGGCGAGAGGGAGCCACGGCTGATGTCAGGTACGGCCGGCGGAGGCGCCCTCAGGCTGCGGGTCCAAGATCTCGGCTCCCCTCGTCTTCGCTCTCGCTGCTCGGAGTGTGTTTTGGGGGAGCGTAGAGGGTGGAACCAAACCCGGGCGCCGCCAAACAGGTGTCTCGGGGTCGCTGCCAGGGCCGGGGACTGGCGGGCTCCTGAGGGAGGCGTGGGGGCACTCCTGCCCTCGGCGCCTCCGTGAACTGCCCCTGGGGCCGCCTGCCCATCGGGCCGCTATTTTGTTGACGAGTAGCCTCCTCTTCGTGGCGGGTTCCTCCTTTCTGCCCGCCGGGGCTGCTCTCCTCCCTTTCGTTCGCTGCCCGCCGTCGGGCGGCGGCAGTGAGGCGCGGGGCTGCGCCGGGTCGCGGCCCGACGGCTCAGAGGTCCTCCCCGCCCGGCCTCCCCGCCCCTCGTCTGACCTGTGGGTCAGGCGAGATCCAGGGCTCCAGTCAGACCCAGGGCTCAGGTGTGGGCACCTTCTGCGAGAGCCGCTGGGCTGCGGGGGAGCCGGAGTGCCGGGCGAGAGTGGGCGCCTTCCACAAGTGCCGGGGGACTTCCTCGGGGCTTTCCTGGATCATCAGGTTTGTCCGTGGCTGATTTATTTTTTAAGATTTCGCTGCCTCTGGCAGAACGAGCAAGCCAGGTGTGTTTGACTCACTTGCTGCGTAGAGGAGGAAAAGAGTTTTTTCTTCCCCCCCCCCCCCCCCCGGCCACCGCGAGTGTGATTTGGGTAGTAGGTGCTGACAAGTTGGCCATGCAGCTTTGAATTTGGAGAAATTGTATACTCTTAAAAGGAGAACGTAATTTGGAAATGGGGATTTATTCTTCCCTAGCTCTTACTCTTTTATTTTTTAAAATAATAAACAAGAAAGCAGCACATGCTCTGGAAAAGTTGATTGGCTTTATAATCTAGTTCTCTAAATTCGTTATAGATATTGTATATCTTTTTAACGCTTTTCAGATTGGAAACTATTATGCTAACCGTGAATTGACTTCATTATGAATTAAGTTATAAAGGCAGAACTTTAACGCATTAAAATGAATAATTAGGCCAATGTGATTGGGACAGAAATACGTTCATTAGTAAAAGTTAGGCACAGAATATATATAGCTTGGCCTGGGTGCCAGGAAAAAACGTTGTGCATGATTTCAACTTGCTCAGTTTGGGTGTGGGTTTAGACAGTGGGGACCTGCATTTTTAGGAGATATTTAGACAGTTTTCCATAGCCTTAGCAGGTAAACGTCAGGTGAGCCTTATGCACATGATGCTGTGTTCTAAGTATTTTATATAGTAAACTATACTTATTTTCCACTAGCCTTAGTATATATTGATGTGCACTTTAAGTGAATATAAAGTTTCAAGTTACCAAACAGTTAACTCTTTTCACCATATGTTAAGTAAAACAGTGATTTAGTAAGGAAAGTATGACTCATTTAAAATTCTTCATAGGAAAAGAGCATGGTTTTTCAGTACTCGTGTAGAACTATTAAATATCTCTCTTAAATTTGTCTGTAATTTATGTTTTTCTCTATCTTTTTATTTGGGCTTCAGCATTTTGAAAATATTTTGTGGTCAATACACATTGAAGGATAGATATGTTTTTTCTTAAATATGCTTTTTTTGGCGTAGGTTATACTAGTCTGTATTTCTGAGGAAATTTAATATCCAGAATTGTTAGAATTTTACCACAAATTTATTTAGTAGTACATACAGTGGATTAATTTTCACCCAGTCATAGAAATACAAAACTGTGTCATTTAGGCGTATGCAATTTAGTATTTGTATATTGATTTGTGCTAAGATAAAAATTGCATCTTACAGCTTATAAACCTTGTAAACCATGGGAATTTAAAATAGAATCTCTGATGAAATTATTGATCGGAATTCTTGTGACATTGCAGCTATAAACAAACGTTACATGGAAAGGAGAGAACTTGATGAAATTAATTTCTGATTCATTTAAAATTTTAAGCTTCCCAATACAACCATGTTATTTTTAGAAGATTTGTTGAGATTTGAATAAAGACATAACTGTAACAAGATAGAAAAGTATGACAAAAAGTTTTTACCCCGATTTTTTTAGGATTAAGGTAATTACTTTAAAAAAAGGAAGAAAAAGGGAAAAAAAGAGTTGTTCTCTAAAAGAGAAGATAGCATTTTATCTTAAATCTAAATGTATATCTAATTTGTACTTAAATTTTCACTTTGCAACTAATTCAAATAGCTAAGGGGAAACTATATACCAAAATGTATAATGTGTGAAAATAAGAAGTGTCCTTTGAAGAAAAAAAAATAAATCGATATTTGTGAAATAGGGAAATATGTAGGAAGGTAGGAGAAACCAAAAAAAACAAAACACAAACACAAAAAAAACACTGAATAAACTATCTAGAACCTGTAGTAGAGCTGCCTTGCACATTGAAGGCAGGGAGAGGCAAATTAAGTGGGAAAGATTCTGAAAGGGGAAACCTGATTAGTTTACAACTAAAGCTGTATATTAAAACATTTAAACTGGTGAAAATTAAATAGTAGGCAGAATTTGAAATTATGTATGGCTTGGTGTAGTCATTTGCATTGGTCCTTCTATTGGTTTCCTAGGGCTGCCATAACAAAGTATAGCAAACTGGGTAATTTAAAACAACAGAAGTTTATCATCTCAGTTCCGGAGGCTAGAATTCTGAAATCAAGATGTGGGCAGGGCCATGGTCTCTAGGTTCTAGGGGAGAATCTGTTCATGTCTCTAGTTTCTCGTGTCACTGGCAATTCTTGGTATTCCTGGACTTGCAGCTTTATCGCTCCAGTCCCCTCCTTTCTATGTCTCGTCATATGGCATTCTCCCTTTTTTATAAGAACACCAGTCATTGGATTAGGGTCTACCCTGATGACTTCATTTTAACTTGATTACATCTGCAAAGACCCTATTTCTAAATAAGGTCCCATTTCTAGGTATTGGGGTTAGGCCTTCAACCTCAGTCTTTTGGCCGGGGACATAACTTAACCCATCATAGTCATATAATTTATCTTTTGCAGTGTACAGCAAATTTTTAGCACATATAGAGGGCCAAATCTGGGGTGTGGTAAGAACAGAGAAGGGGACATCTAAATTTATTTGTCATTTACTTACCTCAGTGCTTACTCTGAACCATGTTGCAGAGAGAAAGCAAACAGGCCGACAAAAATCTCTGTCCTGGAGGAGCTTATGTTCCAAAATGTTGGTTCTCAAAATGTAGTCCCTGGATTTGCAGCATCAGCATCATCCGGGGACTTGTTAACAATCCAGGCCTCTTGATTTCAGAAACTGTTTTAACAAAACTTTCAGGTGATTCTGATGCAGATTCAGTTTGAGAACCAGTGAACAAGATGGAGAAGGGAGACAATAAACAGGATGAAGAAGTAAAATATGTAATATATTAGAGGTTAATAGGTGCTATGGGTAAGAATAGGGTGACCAGAGAAGACCCCCTGAGAAGTAAAGGCCTGAAGGAATTGGGGAGTAAGCCTTGTGAGTATGTAGGTGAGTTATGTTCCCAACAGAGAACAGCAGATTCAAAGACCCTCCTATGTTTGAGGAACAGCAAGGAGTTCAGAGAGAACACAACAAGGGAAACACTAATAGGTTCAGTTTATGAAATTTCTGTTTGTTCCTTTTGACCAATAAAAATCAAACACTGGGAGGAGAGATCAGAAAAAGAAGAGTAGGGATAGGATGGCAGACTATTGAGGTTCATCTTAAGGCTTTTGCTTTGTCTGTGAGTGAGATTGGGAAGACGTCGGAGGATTTTGTGCAAATGAGTGATACAGTCTTTTTAAAAGGATCACTGGTGAAATGGGTAAAAATGGATTGAAGAAAGAAGGATGTAAAGGGAAAAGTTGATTAGGAGTCAGTTATAGTAGTGGAGGGAGAGAAGAAGGGAGAAAAGGAGGTGACTTGGACTAGGGTGGTAGTAATGGAGAGGTTAGAAGAGAGGAATAAGATCGAAAGCATATGAGATGGTAGTGAAAAATAAGGGTTTTTTTTCCCCCTCCTACTCTAGTTACTTCAGTTACCCTGTTGCCTGCCTCAAAGAGGTGTTACAATTAGTCTTTATATATTCTTCCTGAGATAGTTTATGTATATATGATAAACTAGGTTTTAATAGTTTAGTAGAGTGGTTCTTAACTGGAGCTGATTTTGACTCTCAGGGGACATTTGGCAGTGTCTAGAGACATTTTTGGTTGTCACGGCCAGGGGGAATACTGCTGGCATCTAGTGAATGGAGGCCACAAATGCTACTAAACATCTTACAGTGAATAGGACAGCCAATCACAAGAGAGAATTATGCAGCTCTAGATGTCATTGGCTTAATGGGAGTTACAGAGGTTGAGGCACAGATGGTGGAGGGAAGATAGTGTTATATAGACAGAGAAGACAGTAGGAATAGAAGAGCCCACAGCATCGGGATGTTTAGTGAACTGTGAATAGTTCAGGATCGCTGAAAAGTAAATAATAAAGCATGGAGTATCGAAATATGAGGCTGGAAATTTGGACAGAGTCTAGGTAAAGGAGAACATATATATATATATATATATATATATATATATATATCATGTTAATTGAAGATGATTAGTTTTTGTCTTATAGGCAGTAGGGCTCCATGGAGGATGCATGGAGTGACTTCGTCAGCTTTTCATTTTCGATAGGTCAGTCTGGTGATAGAATGGGGATGAGTTGAGAGAGAGCACTTGAGTGAGGGAGACTGGTTAAATATTGCAGTTGCTTAGGGGAGAGAGGGTCTGAAATAGTAGAAATGGAGAGGAGAGGATGGATTAAAAAAAATTTAGGAAATAAAATTGGCCAGATTTGGTAATTGGATATGGGGTGAGGGTAAGGGGTGTGGGGAGTGTTAAAAAATTAGAGACACTCTGATTTCTAGTTTAGATAAACCGATGGCTTCTAGTAAAATAGGAACCCACTGGTGAGTAATTGAGGTGATTGCCAGTAATTTTAGTTAAGATGAGCAGGGAATTAAGGGAGGAAGATAATTGAGTCACTTTTGGACATGTTGAACTTGAGATGCCTGTGGTCAGGATGGAAGTGTTTAATGTGTATGTGACTCAAAGTTCGAGAAGTCTGAAAAGGATCAAGAGATCCTCTTGTGTAAAAAGTCTGGGAATTTTAGTGCAGTTTGTTTTTCTTAGATTATCTCTATAGATGAAGTAGCCTACCTTTATTTAATTTTTGTCAAAAAAAAAGTAATAGATGTGTATCTGATAAAAGCATTAAAACATTAAATGATTAGAAAATGAAAAAAAAGGCCCTTCTTGCTCATGCCACCTAGTCTTAGTTCTCAGAGGTAGCCTTTGTTAAATATCCTTATACACACCTTTCCAGAATTATGTATACAGAAGCATTTAAGAAGCCAAATGTGATTATGCTGTAGAGACTATAGTACTTTGTCTTAAAAAAATAAATCTTTTCTCTTACACAGTTTTAATGAGTGACGTTCTGTTATGGAAGAAAATAAATGAAAAGGGTAGAGTGGAAACTAACAGAGCATCATCTCTTTGATATAAAGTAAAAGAAGCAAATACACAGAGAAATGGGAAAGAAAACAGTCTTTTCTGTATATACATATTTTTTTATCTACAGTTTCAGTTTCGTTTTTTCATTTGTTTTCTTTACATTTTTCTGATTTAAACAGTAGCTACTACACCTTACTAGCAATAAAGTCATAACTGCCAAACATGCAAAGATTTTCCTTAGTAGCACATATAGATAATTGTTTTGACAGCTGCAGAGTATTCTGTGGTACGGATGTACCATGTTTGTTGATGTAACTAGTTCTTTATGGACGGACAAACATCTATGGCAGTGGCTGCCATGAATATCTTTGCAGACTTTTGTGGTTTTGTCTGTAGGAGAAATTTCTGATGATGAGATGATGGGTCAGGTCATACTCATTTATTTTTTATTTTATTTTTTTAAAGATTTTATTTATTTATTTCACAGAGGGAGAGAGATCACAAGGAGGCAGAGAGGCAGGCAGAGAGAGAGAGAGGGGGAAGCAGGCTCCCCGCTGAGCAGGGAGCCCGATGCGAGCCTCGATCCCAGGACCCTGAGATCATGACCTGAGCTGAAAGCAGAGGCATTAACCCACTGAGCCACCCAGGCGCCCAGGTCATACTCATTTAAAAATTTTAAGATATATTGCCAAATTGCCCTTCCAAAAGACAGTAAATATGTGTATTGTGAGAAAGAATGCATGAGTGCCTGTTTTCCATGTCATGAGTGGGTGTTACTAAACATTTTTCGCTAGTATGATAGGTTGAAAATAGTATTTCTGCATTTGAATTACTTTAATGTGAAATTTGAACATCCTTGACCATTGTATTTTCTTCTTCTACAAATCCTTTATTTTCTTTTTCTGTTTTTATAATAGATTAATCTTTTATCTTTTTCATTATGATACTTTTTGACATTTTTTGCTGTGTAGATTTTTTTAAACATTTTATACAGAAACATCTCTGAACCAGCAGTTTCACTGCCAGAAGTTTAACCAATGAATAATTTCATACAGTTTTCCTGGTCATATCATCTGAGTTTTGAGAAGATATCAGTTCATGTTATGAAAATGTAAAGATATTTTCTTCTAGTTTTGCTATAATTTCATTTTTTTAAATATTGAAATCTTAGAAACATTTGGAATTTGAAAGAGAAAGGTAGAGATCCAGCTGGCTGAGTTTTATCTTTTTCCCAAAAGACTATTTCAGTATCATTACTTAAATAAACCATCTTTTTCTTGATTTGAAATGCTATGTATATTATATATTAAATTTCCATATGTACTTGTTTTTTTAGTAGACTCTTTATTTCAGTCTGGTAAAGACCACCAGGGATATACATCTTTAGGCTGACAAAGGTTAATTAACTTGCTGCTGTGAGGGAGACCACACACCAGACCAAACTGCCAGCATTTTACTAAATAAAGAAAGGATGGGGTTATTATAAGATTTTGGAGAAGGGTGGAGTTTAGACAAAATTTAAACGAAGCAATATTTGATAGGTTTGAAGTTTAGCAAGGCTGTGTGTCAAGGAGTTAATTAACATCAGGCCTGGGCTGAGAAGCAAACTCAAAGTCCTGTTTCTGTAGAGACTACACAGTTAAGATAAATGTGGAATTGTGTCTGGGAAATCCTATCTGAAACTCTGATTTGGAAATTAAGGCTGCTGTTGTTTGATGAATAATCCATCATCCATACAAGAATGGGATGTTCCAATCTCACTGATAAACTTTCAGATAGTTTAGTTCTGATGGGATGTTTGTAGAGAAAAAAAGTTTCTCAGCATTATGTCTATCATATTAATTAAAAGCATTAAAAATGTTTTTTTGTTTTTACTGATTCATAGATAAATTGATATGTCTGTTTGGCCTGAATGTCGAATTGTTCTAATTACTATACATACCACTGTTCATTGTAAGTAATGTATTTTAATCTCTGGTAGGCTTAATCTGCCCTCCAACCTGCAATGCTCCTTTTAGGAGTTTCTAGTTATAATATTTTCCAAACAATATTATGAATAATTTTTTACTACATTACTTGATTTTTGAAAATCTTGCATTTTAAGTGGGTCCATTAGGCTTAGTCTACCCCCACACTCCTTTCCAGAATTTCCCAGGTATACTTACATACTTTTTTTTTTTTTTTACAAATCTTTTGAATGCTTTTACTGAATTACTTAACTTTTTTAAATCGTCTTGTATTTAAAAATCAATAAATAAAAATAAAATCTTGTATTTTAGTTTGGATGACGTTACATATATAGATTAATTTGGAGAAAATCAACATTGTTATTCTTTTTTTTTCCAAATTTTTATTGTAAAATACACATAAAATTTACCATTTTAATCATTTTAAGTGTACATTTCAGTGATATTAAATACATTTATATTGTTGTGCAACTATTACCACCATCTATCTCCAGAATTCTTCATCTTGCAAAACTGAAACTCTATACACATTAAATAGTAATTTCCCATTCCCCTCTGGCAACCACCATTCTCTGTCTCTATGATTTTAACTGAGTGTCTCCTACCTCAGGCAACCACCATTCTACTTTCTGTCTCTATGGTTTTAACTGAGTGTCTCTTGTAATTGGAATTATGTAGTATTTGTCCTTTTGTGACTGGTTTATTTCATTTAGCATAATGTCAGAGTTCATCCATGTTATAGCACACATCAAAATCCCCTTTCTTTAAAGGCTGAATAATATTCCGTTGTATGCACCTAACACATTTTGCTTATCCATTCATCCATTGATGGACACTTGGATTACATCCACATTTTAGCTATTGTGAGTAATGCTGCTATAAACATGGGTATACAGATCTTTTTGAGACCCTGCTTGCAATTCTTTTAGTCATATACCCAGAAGTGGAAGTACTAGATCCTATGGTAACTCTGAATTTTTAATTTTTTTTGTGAACTACCGTACTACTTTCCACAGTGGCTGAACATTTTACATTTCTGAACATATTACAGTGCACAAGTGTACATTTCTCCACATCCTTTCCAACACTTACTATTTTGATAGTGGCCATCCTAATAGATATGACAATGTGGTATCTCATTATAGATTTGATTAGCATTTCCCTGAATATCAGTGATGTTGAGCATCTTTTCTTCCTCAACATGCTCATACTTATCAGCCAGTTGTATATCTTGTTTGGAGAAATGTCTTTTCAAGCCCTTTGCCCATTTTATTGGCTTTGCTGTTGGATTTTAGGTGTTCTTTATATATTCTAGACATTAATCCCCTGTCAAATAGATGATTTGCAAATATTTCTAACATTCTGTAGGTTGCCTTTTTACTTTGTTGATAGTGTCTTTTGATATTCAAAATTTTAAAATGTTCATGAAGTCCAGTTTGACTAATTTTCCTTTGTTGGTTGTGCCTTTGATGTCCTATAAAAGAAATCATTCCCAGTTCCAATATCAGAAAGTTTTTGTCTCATGTTTTCTTCTAAGAGTTTTATAGTTTTATATTTAGGTCTTATATGTAGGTCTTTGATCTATTCTGAGTTTATTTCTGTATATGATGTTAGATAAGGGTCCAGTTTCGTTCTTTAGTGTGTGGATATCCTGTCTTCCCAGCACCTTTGTTGAAAGATTGTCCTCTGCTCGTTGACTGCATGTGGTCCATTTGTTGAAAATATTTTGGCCATAAATGCATGGATTTATTTCTGAGCTCTCTATTCTGTTCCATTGGCCTATATGTCTATCTTTATGCAAGTGCCATTGTTTTGATTACTGTAGCCTTTGTAGTAAGTTTTAAAATTAGGAACTGTGAGTTCACTGGTTTTATTCCCCTTGTCGCAAGATTTTTTTTGGGGGGGGGCTCTTTGGGTTCCCTTGACTTTCCATATGAGTTTTATGATGGGTATTTCTATTTCTGCAAAAAAACATCGTTAGATTTTAATAGCAATTGCATTAAGTTTATAGATAACTCGGGGCACCTGGGTAGCTCAGTGGATTAAGCCTCTACCTTTGGCTCAGGTCATGATCCCAGGGTTCCAGGATCAAGCCCCGAACCGGGCTCTCTGGTCAGCAGGGAGCCTGCTTCCCCCTCTCTCTCTGCCTGCCTCTCTGCCTACTTGTGATCTCTCTCTGTCAAATCAATAAATCTTTTAAAAAAAATAGATAACTTTGAATAGTATTGATATCTTAACAGTATTTCTCCAATCCGTGAACATGGGATGTCTTTCCATTTATTTATGTCTTCTCTAATCTCTGTTGAGGATGCAAAAATATTCATGTTCTCATGGAACAGTAACAAAGGGTATTTTCACTTTTTATTTTCTGAATCTGAAATTGTGGGAATATTTTTAAAACAATTTTATCATCTTAATAAATTAGTACTGGAAAATGCTTTTAAGTCTCTCTGTCTCAATATGTACTTCTATTATAGTTCATATGAGTTGAATACACATCAAAGGAAATAATATATAGTTCATATTATATATCTATTTTATGCTTTTGGGTTAAGAAGTATAAAAGCTTCAAATGGTGGAACCATATATGATTTTTTATTTATTAAATTAGGTTGGAATAAATATAGATCTCTGTTTGCAAAACTCATTTCAACTGTGTTCCCCCCTTCAGTAAACAAACACACAAACATTTGAATGCATTTTATAAGCCAGGCAATGTGTTAGGTGCTGAAGAGGTAGAGATAAGACCCATAGCCACTTTTCCTGAGGAACTCATAGTCTAGTGGGAAAGAGATAAACATACTATCACACGGTATGATATATACATAGTAGGAAGTGTGAGTGATGGAACAAGGGAACATTCGAGGGAGAGTAGTTAATTTGGCCACGGGCAAGAGGGAAGAGTGGTCATGGAAAATACTGAAACTAAAGTAACCTTGAAAGAATTACGTATCTATCCAGTAGACAAAATCAAGGAAGGCACACCAAGGAAAAAAACTAGAATGGCCGAAGTCATCCAAATGAAAGGTAATGGCAAACTTGGAGAATGATTGAATGGTCTTTACAGATAAGGGAGTTTGAGAAATAAGAAAGCAGGAAGGTAAATTAGAGTCAGTCTTGTGTACCAAATAAGCAGTATGGACTTGATCCTTGGATAGTTTGTCTGTCCAAGGCTGTGGATATTATTAGACTGTGATATATATTAAGGCTGTGTCTTAAATTATAGGTTGGAAATAATTTTTCCTCAGAATTTTGTTTTTTAAAGATTTTATTTATTTGACAGAGATCACAAGTAGGAAGAGAGGCAGGCAGAGAGAGAGGGGGGAGCAGGCTCCCTGCTCAGCAGGGAGCCCGATGCGGGACTCGATCCCAGGACCCTGAGATCATGACCTGAGCCGAAGGCAGAGGCTTAACCCACTGAGCTACCCAGGCACCCTTCCTCAAAATTTTGAAGGATTTTATCTATTGCCTCTAGCTTTTAGTGTTGCTGATTGAAAGTCTAAAACTGTTTAATTCTTGGGGCACCTTGGTGGTTCAGTCGGTTAAACATCTGCCTTTGGCTCAGGTCACGATCTCGAGGTCCTGGAATCAAGCCCCATGTTTGGCACCCTGCTCAGCAGGGAGTCTGATTCTTCCAATTCCTCTGCCCCTCCCCTTCCACTCATGCTCTGTTTCTCGCTTTCTTTCTCAGGTAAATGAATAAAATCTTTTTAAAAAATTAAAATAAAGAAACATTTAATTCTTGTCTCTTTGCCTCATTCTCTTTCTCTGCAAGCTTGCAGAATGCTTTCTTTAGCCAAAATTACCTGATGCCATATCTTTATGGGTCTGTTTTTGTTCAGAATATTAGCTATCATTGGATCCTTTCAATCTGGAAATGTCCTTGAAATATTTGATTGTTGATTTCCTCTCTTTTTTATTTGTACCTGTAAACTGATCTTTAGTTATCAATTTTCTCTCTTATTTTCCATCACCTTATCTTTTTGTTTTGTTTACTTTGAGGGTCATTTCCTTAACTTTATCCTGTGGCTGTTCTAATCAGGATTTTTATTTTCTTATAGTTTATTTTGTGTGGAGTTCTTTTTGTCTTCATAGTTTTTTCTTATTTTTACTCTTATTTCATGAATAGAATGGCATGACATTTTTTAATCTCTCAGGATATCAGTGATTGGGGTTTTCTTAGTTTTCATCTCATTATATCATCTCTTCCAAGTTGCTTTAAATTTGACTTTGTTGGTTTCTTTTCTTTTGTATTAGAGGCTTTCCTTAAAATACCTTATGATTCTTAAGTGGCTATTTGTATTTTAGAGTAGATACTAAAAAGCTGATTAAAATTTCTATATGTGTTGTTAGGACTGTGCAGTATTCTTCACTATATGATGATTGTACTAGAATGATTAATTGCTGAACCTTTTGGGGATTCCATAGAGCAAAACCAAACCAAGTGATTTTTAACTTTCGCAATCATAAAGTTGCCGTAGCAGATGATGCTAATACTTTGTCCAAGGGCCCATATCTCCTTTCTGTTCACAGGCTCCTAATGTATATTCATTCCTGTTATCTGTTTCCTAAGTTCCTTTGTTGCTGGGCTGCCCTCTCACAGCCAGAGCCAGTTTTGCCAATGTAGAAGCTATGAGTGTCTGGGAAGTTTATTTCCGAGGGCCAGCCCTTAACCAATGATTAATTATATGAATACAACTCTGAGGTACAGCTGGCGTTGCCTCCAGAACTACCCTAAGGGATGGAGCTAAAATTACCTCCCATGGAACTTTGCATGACTTCCTTTCCCTCCCTGGCCTACTTCCCTAAAGTTTTTCCAGGGAATACTTTCTTTTTTTAAATTCTTTTTTTTTAGATTTTATTTATTTATTTATTTATTTATTTATTTATTTATTTATTTATTGCCAGAGGGGGTGAGAGAGAGAGAGAGCATGCGCACAAATGAGCGCACAAGCAGGGGAAGCAGCAGAGGGAGAAGCAGGTTCTCCACTAAGAAAGGAGTCTGATGCGGGACTTGATGCTAGGACCCTGGGATCATGACCTGAGCTGAAGGCAGATGATTAACTCACTGAGCCAGTCAGGCATCCCCAGGGAATACTTTCTAATAAACCACTTCATACAAAGGCCTCATTTCGTGTTTCCTTTCTGAATACCCAACTTAAGATAACCATTAATGTTTGGTCTGCATTCCCTTTGATGATGTATTATTTTGGAGTGAGATTGGACTGATTTTTTTTTTAATTCTATCTGTATTTTGGGCCCTCTTTGTCAGAGATTGGTATCAAACTTTTACATAAAAGAAGAATTGATTAAATTCTACTTAACTTCCTGAATGATTCATGTAGTACAGGGATACCTCAGAAATATTGTGAGTTCAGTTCCAGATCACCACAATAAAGCAAATATCACAATAAAGCAAGTCAGATGAATTTTTGGTTTCCCCATGCATAGAAAAGTTAGGTTTACACTGTAGTGTAGTGTGTTAAGGATGCAATAGCATTATGTCTTAAAAAAATGTACATACCTTAATTTACCTTATTAAAATACACTTTATTGCTAAAAAAAAAAAGGCTAACCATCATCTGATCTTTCAGTGAGTCAATCTTTTTGCTAGTAGAGGGTCTTGCCTTCATGTTGATAGCTACTGACTGATCAGGTGGTGGTTGCCGAAGGTTGGACTGGCTGTAACAATTTCTTAAAATAGGACAACAGTGAAGTTTGCCATATCTATTTACTCTTCTTTTCATGAACAATTTCTCTGTGGCATAGATACTATTTGATAGATTTTACCCAGAGTAGAACCTCTTTCAAAATTGGAGTCCATCCTCTCAAACACTACTCATGTTTTATTAACTAAGTTTATGTAAAATTCTAAACCTTGTTGCTGCTTCAACAGTCTTCACAGCATCTTCACCAGGAGTAGATTTCATCCCAAGAAACCACTTTCTTCGCTCATCCCTAAGAAGCAACTCCTCATCCATTCAAGTTTTTTCATAAGATTGCAGCAGTTCGGGCACCTGGGTGGCTCAGTGGGTTAAAGCCTCTGCTTTTGGCTCAGGTCATGATCTCAGGGTCCTGGATCGAGTCCCGCTCAGGCTCGCTCGGTGGGGAGCCTGCTTCCTCCTTTCTCTCTGCCTCTCTGCCTACTTGTAATCTCTCTCCCTGTCAAATAAATAAATAAGTAAAATCTTAAAAAAAAAAGAAAAAGATTGCAGCAGTTCAGTTACATCTTTAGGCTCCATTTCTAATTCTCGGTTATCTTGCTGTTTCTACCATATCTGCAGTTACTTCCTTCCGTGAAGTCTTAAACCCCTCAAAGTCATCCATGAGGGTTGGAATCAACTTCTTCCAAACTCATGTTGATATTTTGACCTCTTCCCATAAATCATGAATGTTCTTAATGCCATCTAGAATATTGAATCCTTTCCAGAAAGTTTTTAATTTATCCTGTCCAGCCCTATCAAAGGAGTCACTATCTATTGCAGCTCTAGCTTTACGAAATTTCTTCTTTTTTTAAAAGATTTTATTTCTTAGCATGCATGCGCACAAGCAGTGGGGAGGAGCAGAGGGAGAGGGAGAAGCAGACTCCCTGCTCAGCAGGGAGCCTGTTGCTGGGCTCCATCCCAGGACCTCAAGATTATAACCTGAGTCAAAAGCACTTAACCAATTGGGCCACCCAGGCACCCCACAAAATGTATTTCTTAAATAGTAAGACTTGAAAGTTGAAAATTACTCCTTGAAATAGGCTGCAGAATGGATGTTATGTTAAGAGACATGAAAACAACTTTAATCTTATCCATCTCTATTAGAGTTCTAGGGTAACCAGTTGCATTGTCAATGAGCAGTAATATTTCGAAAGGAATCTTTTTCTGAGCAGCATGTCTCAATAATAGGCTTAAAATAGTAAATAAACAGCATTGTAAACAGATACGATGTTATCCAGGCTTTGTTGTTCCCTTTCCAGAGCACAGGCAAACTAGATGCAGCATAATTCTTAAGGTTGTAACATTTTCAGAATGGTAAATGAGCAATGGCCTCAACTTAAAGTTACTAGCTGTATTAACCCCTAACGAGAGAATCATTCTGTCCTTTGAAGCTGTGCATTGACTTCTCCCATCTAGTTCTCAAAGTCCTAGATGGCATCCTCTTCCAGCAGTAGGCTGTTTCATCTACACTGAAAATCTATTGTTTAGTGTAGCCACTTTCATTAATTATCTTAGATGGATTTCTCTGGATAACTTGGAGCTTCTACATCAGCACTTGCTGCTACACTTTACACTGTGGTCTTAATGAGAAGGCTTCTTTCCCTTAGACCTCATGAACCAACTTTTGCTAGCTTCAAACTTTTCTTGTGAGCTTCCTTACCTCTCTCAGCCTTCACTGAATTGAAGAGTTAGGACCTTGCTCTAGATTAGGCTTCGGTTTAAGGGAATGTTGTGGCTGGTTTGATATTCTATCTAAACTGCTAAAATACTCTCCAATTAGCAATATCAAAAATCAGCTATTTTGGTTTCTTATCATTTGTGAGTTCACTGGAGTAACACTTTTAATTTCTTTTAAGAACTTTTCCTTTGCAATCACAACTTGGCTGTTTGGCACAAGAAGCCTAGTTTTTGGCCTGTCTTGGCTTTCAAACATGCTTTCCTCCCTAAGCTTAATCATTTCTAGCTTTTCTTTTCTTTTTTTTTTTAAGATTTTATTTATTTATTTGACACACAGAGAGAGATTACAAGTAGGCAGAGAGGCAGGCAGAGAGACAGGCAGAGAGACAGGGAGAGGAGGAAGCAGGCTCCCTGCTGAGCAGAGAGCCTGATGCGGGCCTCGATCCCAGGACACTGAGATCATGACCTGAGCCGAAGGCAGGGGCTTTAACCCACTGAGCCACCCAGGCGCCCTAGCTTTTTATTTAAAGTGAGAGACATGTGATTCTTCCTTTCACTTGAACATGAGGAGCCCATTGTAGAGTTATTAATTGGCTTAATTTCAATACTGTTGTGTCTTAGGGAATAGGGAGGTCTTAGGAGAAGGAGGGAGACAGAGGAATGGCCAATCGGTGGAGCAGACAGAACATACACATTTATCGATTAAGTTTGCCATCTTTTATGTATGCAGTTCATGACACCCCAAAACAATTAGAATAGTAGCATCAAAGATGACCAGTTAGAGTTCACTATAACAAATATAACAATGAAGAAGTTTGAAGTATCCTGAGAACTGCCAAAATGTGACACAGAGAAATGAAGTGACATGGTGTTGGAAAAATAGCGCCAATAAACTTACTGGACAGAGAGTTGCTACAGACCTTCAATTTGTTAAAAAAAAAAAAAAAGTATCTTCAAAGCACAGTAAAGGAAAGCACAGTGAAAATGAGGTATGCCTATATAAAAATTATGTTTTTTTGAAAGATTTAAGTATTTTATCCAAAAATCCTAGACCTTTTTGAAGTCTTGACTCTTTGACAACATTTTTTATTTCCTTTGTGGTTATTTATTCATTTAGCTTTTATACCTTGAGTCAGCTTTGATAATTTGCTTTTTTAGGGAAATGTGTTTCATTTAGGTTTTTATGTTTAATAGCTATTATATAAAATGTTCTCTTGGATTATTTTTAATTTTATCTGTGAATGTGGATATAGTTTAAATCCAGATTGGAACAAAGCAACTGTAAAAAGACATTTGTGAACTAATTGAGGCAATTTGATTATAGAAGACAGGGAAATTTGATTACACACTTGGATTGGATGAGTCCAAAGAATTATTGTTAATTTTTTAGGCATTGATAATTCTGTTAGACATTCGATTATAGCTTTTGTTTAATTAATTTTATCTACTTTTCTATTTTGAATTTTATTGATTTCTGTTTTTCATTTTGCTTGCTTCAGGCTTATTTTGCTCTTTTTCTTGACTTTTGAAGTGGGAACTTGAGTCAATTGATTGGAGACTTTTTCTCTTTTCTAATGTAAACATTTAGTGCTGTAAGTTTTCCTTAGCACTGCTTTAGTTGTGTCCCTCTCTTTTTAAAATCTTTCATTGCTATTTTTGTGTCCCTATGTAATTAACAACACTATAAATTCCGTGAGGGTAGGGAAAGATATTTTACTTTAGCTTTTTCCAGTCTTTAGCACAGTTCCATATAATTGTAAATGATTTTTGAACTTTAAAACTTGCTTGTAGTATCTCAGTTTAGCAGCTTAGCTCAATAATCTGGAACTAAAGAAACAAAATTAGTAGAAATATTCTCAAAGAGAATATTGCAGATAAAATTTTTAATCTATATAATAGCCTTTTCTTTAGGTTAGAAATGTATTGAAAACAAGATATAGATTAAGTCTTTAGGAATAAGCCTTTTTAAGAATTCATATAAAGAAACATTTGAATTGATATTAACAAGATTACTATAGGAGAGCAGAGGCATGAAAATTCACTCTGAAACCAGTTCTGATCTCTAGCATTCTTAAGATTTTCTTGGAGCCCATGGGCTTTTCATTTTTTATATCTTCTTTACATCTCAAGATTTATCAATAGACCGAAACTGGTTTTTTCTTGAATCTGCTGGGAACAATATCTTCTTATTTTCTAGTTAAAGATAATTTTAGAAAGAAAGGAAGAAGGATGTGGAAAGATGATGGGTAACTATACATGCAAGTATGGTATAATGGGGAAAAAACCTATAAATTTTAAGTGAAATGTGAGTTAGAATCCCAGTTTACCATGTTGGCTGTGTGGTTTGGGTCAGTTTAATTTCTCTGAAACTCAGCTTCCTCATTTGTAATATGAAGATACTACTATCAAGTTTACAGTTGTGAGGATCAGAGAAAACATTAAAGTTTTAAACATGCCTCATACAGTATATTTGTAAGCATTTATACACTGTGTCGCTATATAAGATTCACTCAATTTTGTAAGGAAAGTCTTTTAGGGAAAAAACTATCAAAAATCATTTTAGGGGTGCCTGGGTGGCTTAGTCGTTAAGTGTCTGCCTTTGGCTCAGGTCATGATCCCAGGGTCCTGATGAGCCCCCATCCGGCTCCCTGCTCTGCGGGAAAGCCTGCTTCTCCCTCTCCCACTCCCCCTGCTGGTGTTCCCTGTCTCGCTGTATCTCGCTCTGTCAAATAAATAAAATCTTTTTAAAAAAATCATTTTAATGTGGTTTGAAATACATGTTGAATATGTAAATGTAGCAAATGAATAGTATAATACAGAAAAAATTATAAATAGTCAACTGACAACTCTGGCAGAATATAGTATAAAGTACCAAAATTTAAAAACAACTAAAAACAAACACTGAAAAACTCAGATTTGGGGAAATTTATTAGGAATTCCGTTGACTTTCTAAAGGCCTGAAAATTGGAGGAAGACATGATCCCATATAAAGGGCATTAAAGTCTTATTGAGAGGATATTAGTGACTGGTGGCTGACTAAAAGCAAAGCATAAGAGAAGTGGAACATTTATCTGTAAGGATAAAAGATCAGTCTGCCCTCAGACTTTTCTGGCACCAGTGTGAGGACCATGGATCAATATTTACAGCATTTGTACTTGGTCAAGTTGTGCTTCGTATATAAAGACAGTAGTAGACAGTCTCAAGCCTGCAAGAATTGAGAACATAGCACCAATGAGCACTATTACAAAAATTACTTGCTGAAATTCAGCCAAAAAATATGACATTAATGAAGAACTCACAAATAAAGAAGCTGTAATGAAAGGACTATTAATGAGCATAGGATCCAGTTTAACACATACTCAAGATTAAGTAGTCATGGGAATTACAGTATAATTTATAGAATGTAAACTGCAAAATTTACAGAATAAAAATAGTTCACAAAAATTGAGTGGGGAAGAGTATATATGTGCTGATTTCCACATTCCACATTTCCATGTTTCTCACAGCAAGAAATTAATAGAAATTATATAAAATTGAAATAATGTAGTTTTTAAAAAAGGCCTCCAATTGCTATATATTTTTCATAGTCTTTTTCTTGTCTTTAGAAGGCTCATTTAGAGAAGAAGAGTCATAAATGTTTAGCTGACTTTCAAAGTTCATTTAGATTCATTTGATTTCCCTTTTTTCCTATACATTCAAGTAAATCTAACATGTTAAATCTTTAAAATAGCATGACTAACATTCATTCCAGTTCTGTAAAACTACAGTAAAATGGTTAAGAATCTGAATTCTTGATTCATATTGCTAGTGTGACCCTGGGAAGGTTACTAACCTTTCTGTCTGAGTTTGTCTCTAAAATGAGATTGATAGTTCCACGTTTATGGTTTACAGTTAAGCCACATAAAGCTCTTAATTCAGGGCTCAACTGTTAGCCACAGTTATTTCTCCTTCCAGCTCTGTTATTTATAAAGGTGTTACTCATATCTATAATGATGTTACTTAATGTTAATGATAATTGTTTCTGAGTGGTGGGATTTGGGGTGATTTTTATCTTTTTCACGTTGTTCTATATTGCTTGATTTCTTTTTTACAATGAATAACACAACGCTGTCCCTTAAAAAATAAAGTAAAAAATACAAATTTTAGTTGTTCCAGCACTTCTTTTGCATCTGAAATCTCAGTTGTGGAGCCTGAAAATCTTTATTTTTAAAATGCTCCTCAAATGATTCCGATTACAGAATTACATTGAGAACTTACCTCCACTTAATTTTAATTAATGTGTTAGAAGCTCCGTAATGTGCAACTTAGTTACACAGTTCTTCCAGTCTGGTCTACTTCAGCACTCTTGTTAAGAATCTGAAGAGTTGAAGGTGCTGATTTTTGCCAAAAATCAGAGTAGGGTTTGGCGTGCATTGTACCCATTCAAGATGGCTAGTTTTATCCCAGGAACAAGAAAGAACAACCAGAGTAAATGGAAATTTAGTTGTAAGGCAAGAGTCTTTGAAATTGGAAGGGAATGGGGTAAAAGCAACGGGGATGAGCCAGCACATGCTGGTTGATAATGCTCTGGAGGAGGAGGGGTTAGGGGATGGTAGCCATCCAACAGCATCGCAAGGTATTTTTAAATTAAAAACAAGTTTTTTTAACATCAGGAATTCTGTTTTCTTCCACTCACCCCAGAACAGATGTGTTGCTAAAAAAGTGCCACCTCAGCTAAGAAAACCCTATCCATAACCATGTCACTGGTTTACTACAAACAGTAAGTCCTCCATGCTGCAGAAGTAGACTTGTTCTGAAACTCAATGTCTTTTGGAAAATGGTGGGGTAGCAGGTTAGTTTTCATAGTCACTGGAACTGGATCACCCCTTACTCGATAGTCACTGTCTTGCAGTCCTTCCCCTTCTCAATCACAGTGCTTTCTGTGACTGTTGCTTTCTCCTCTAATACCAGGAGTAGTAGACTCTGTAGCAGTGGAGAATTCATTTGGACTGTGCCCTTCTGAGACTGTGAAGTGATTGTATCTGGTATTAAGGTGAGGAAAGTCACAGCCAGCACAAAATGAAAATAAATGTGCTAGAAGGCAGAGTGTCAGAGAATCAGAAGATGTGGGAAATTACTTGCAGTGTGGGCTCCTAGATGGTATCTCAGTTTAAGTGTCTGCTAATGTTACCTTAATAGCCTTCCTTTAGGTTTATTGCTTCAGTCTTATTCTGCTAAGCTTTTTACATTTACCATAAGAAAATTGGCGTTATAATCCCTTTCATTCACTTCTCTTGGCTTCATGTTTGCAATTTATAGGATTTTCAGATTACCTCTATTGTGAGTAAATTCTTAATAATATACACTCTTATTTTTTTTTTAAGATTTTATTTATTCATTTGACACACAGAGAGAGATTACAAGTAGGCAGAGAGGCAGGCAGAGAGAGAGGAGAGAGGAGGAAGCAGGCTCCCTGCTGAGCAGAGAGCCCGATGTGGGCCTCGATCCCAGGACCCTGGGATCATGACCTGAGCCGAAGGCAGCGGCTTTAACCCACTGAGCCACCCAGGCGCCCTATACTCTCTTATTTTAAAGAAGAATTCCAGATTCTTGAATAGTTCTCTTCAGCTTTTTTTCTTATATAATGATTCAACAATTCTATACATTACTCAGTGCTCATCACAATAAGTGTACTCGTAATCTCCTTTATCTGTTTCACCCACCCCCCACCCATGTCTCTCTGCCAGACATCTTCTCTGTATTTAAGACTCTGTTTCTTGTCTCTTTGTTTTTCTTAGTTTGCTTGTTTTGTTTCTTAAGTTACACATATGGGTGAAACCATATGGTATTTGTCTTTCTCTGACTTACTTCATTTAGCATTATAACTCTACCCATGTTGTTGGAAAGTTCTTATTCTTTTTTATGGCTGAGTAATATTCCTCTGTGTGTGTGTGTGTGTGTGTGTGTGTGTGTGTGTGTGTGTGTGTGTCCGTCCCCCACATCTTTATCACATCCATCTAAGGATGGATACTTGGGTGGCTTTCCTGGCTTGGCTGTTGTAAATAATGCTGCAATGTACATAGGCGTGCACATATCTTTTTATATTAATGTATTTTATTTTCTTTGGATAAATATCCAGTAGTGGAATTACTGAATCATATAGTTATTCTGTTTTTAATTCCATGAGGAACCTCCATACTATTTTCCACAGTGGTTGTACCAACAGGTTCCTTTTTCTCCATATCCTCACCGACACTTGTTATTTCTTGCCTTTCTGATTCTGGCCATTCTGACAGTTGTGAGGTGATATCTCATTGTGGTTTTTACTTGCATTTCTCTGATGAGTAATGATGTTTAGCATCTTTTCATGTATCTGTTGACTATATGTCTTCTTTGGAAAAAGGTCTCTTCAGGTCCCCTGCCTATTTTTAATCAGATTATATGGGGTTTTTTGATGTGGAGTTGTAGAAGTTATTTCTGTATTTCAAATATTAACCCTTTATCAGATTATATCATTTGCAAATAATCTTCAGGTCTTTAGAGTTTCAAAAGAATCACTTAAACCAGGAGGGATATTTCCCCCTGTGATTGCAGATTACACCTTTTGGGTGTAAGGATTTCACTAAAAACCAATCTAAATGGGGAAAAGATGACAGTAGCAAAGGAGAATTTGAGACCTCCTTTCAGGGAAAATAGCAACAAGGCTGGGTAATCTTGTTTCTGCTTTTCCTCTGGGAAATTTTATAGGGGAGTTCAGTGGGACATATATACTCTTCATCCATGAGGGCCCACCTTTCTGAACCTTAGAATGCAAGTTAAGATAGAGCAAAGTAAGTAAACAAGTGCCCGCCAGTTTCATGTGGGTAATTTATATCTCCCATATTATTGAGCAACTTTGCTCACACTCTTTCCTTTACCTCAGCTTCCCCCTGGGGTCATCCTTCTTAAACTTGAATAACTGTTCAAGAGAGGGCCTGAGATCTGAGATATAAGATGAGCATGGTGTAGTTCCATGGCATGACAATTGTACTTACAGATCTGAGGATAAATATATTTTCATTAAATATACATATATTAAACATGTATTAAAAGGGATAAACTAAAAGGTCACATGATAGTATTTTTTTATATAAATTTTTTACTCTAGTAAATATTAATACAAAAAAGTATGTAAACAAAAAATGTAGAGCTTGATGAATATCAGGAAAGTAAACTATGTTAAACCACTAATTTATTTTGATAATTGCATACTTCTTTTTGTGAGTGTTTGATCTTTTTCCATCCTTTCACCCTTTTCTGAATATATTTAATGTGTGTCTCCTATAAGCAACATGTAGTTGGGTTTATTTTTTTTTTCTCTAGTCTGGCTGGCAATCTTTTAATTAGAGTCTTCAGTCTTTTACATTAACGTCATTGGTGATATATTTACATTAAAATCAATCATACTACTATTTGTTTTCTGTTTATTTCATCTATTCTTTATCCACTGCTCTTTTTTCATGTCTTGTTTTTGACTGTGTTATTATTTCATTTTTTTCTGTTTTAGTTATATATTTGTTTGCTGTTTATTTTAATGATTACACTAGCAATTACATTATACATCCTTAGTCTTTTAAAATCTAACATTAGTACTTTCACCACTTCTGGACAACAAAATGATTTTAGGACACAAACTCTCTGTGTCCTCCTCACAGTTTTTGTACCACTTGTGTCATTTGTTTTAATGTTGATAGTAACAATATCTTGTGAGATATTATGTCATATATATTAATTTATATGTAATATATACCATGTAATATAAAAGAGAAAAAAGGTAAATTTAAGTATTTTGACAGCAAAAAAGAAAAAGAACGTGGCAAGCAGGCTTGGGTTCAAAAAGGATTCTGGTGGGAAAAAGAGGAAGTTCTGTGTGTAAATACTGACCTATTTACCCATGCCCCACTGTAACAATGATTCTCCAACTTATTACTCATCTATTTTATTGAATTGTCCACAAGGTGTTTTAGCAGCAACTAAAGGGGTAAAAGTTTTAAATACTCCAAGAAACATTCTGTTATATGGAAGGAATTAACTTTTTCCCATATGGCTAAAAGTTATCAATTTGTTTTTTTGTGTGTGTTTTTTGTGTTGGTTTTTTTGTTATTGTTTTGTTTTTTACATTATGAAGTTTTTTACTCGTGGTATGTATATTGCTTTATAATTTATAACATCCTGCTAATTTTTTTCTTACAGAAATACACTTTCGGGAAATGGCCTCTAAATCTTGGCTGAATTTTTTAACCTTCCTTTGTGGATCAGCAATTGGATTTGTTTTATGTTCTCAGCTATTTAGTATTTTGTTGGGAGAACAGGGTGATTCTCAGCCTAAAATTCTTCATAATGATCCTCATGCTAGGCACTCAGATGATAATGGACAAAATCATCTAGAAGGACAGATGAACTTCAATGCAGATTCTAGCCAACATAAAGGTATGGTTCACTTTACTAAGGAGTAAGCAGAAACAGTACTTTTCAGTCTGTGTGTTATGAGAATTGGAAAAAGCTATTTATGTGAATTTTATTATACACAATATTTTTTTATTAAAATAAGCTTAATTCCCAATATTTAATGACATCGCTTGGTTTGCCTCAGGAAGGAAATTGCTAACACTCAGATTTATTTAGGGAGTAAGATATTAATTTTGAATTTATTTTTAAATAGAGACAGTTCAGAAAATGTAATTCGGGGAAGAGCAAAACTTTTCAGATAAGATTTTTTGGGAAGATATTTATTTAGTCTTATTTTGTTGTGGTTTATATCTGTGTCTTTAGTGTTTTTGCTGTTGTCTTGTTTTGGTCTTAGTTTTTGCTTAGTCTTGTTCTAGAGAAACTCAAGAGGTATACGTAAATCTCAATTTATATATATTTTTCCAACTTATTTTTCTATCAGTAACTAATGTAACTAATCTTTTCACCTTTTAAGAGACATAAAAAACTAGGGAGGTAGAAACTAAGGATGTGTTATAATGACTTCATTTTTCTCTTGGTTACCTACCTCTAACCAGATGTTCTCAATTGTGTCCTCTAGGAGCTAACATTTAAAATGTTGGTTTTCTCCAAGTTTCTGTCCTTTGGCTATTTCTTTGCATGTGTGATACCATCAATTCCCATGATTTTGGTTTCCATTTATTTTTTGCGGTCCTTATCTTAACCCAGTTCCAAACACTGTGAAAAAAACAAAGTAATTCAAAGATTTCTGCAAATGTGATTTATTGACGATAAAGAATACAGCAACTTGGAAACAATTGGAATTCTGGGTTGAAGAGGGTCCCTCCATTAAGAATTGTTTCTTTGATCTTTTTGATAGTAAATTACTTCTTTCCGACCTCTCAAGCAGAGGCTGAGGGATGAAGTGTACCACATACATCCTGGTTGAGCTGTATGAACTAGCAAGCACATGCATACTATTACAAATTCTGTCATGTTGTGTAAGTGTTTATATAACTGATCCAGTTCTGAGTAGGTGCTCTGTGTTCTCATCAAGAGCAGTTTGATCACTGGACACTTGTTCTGTAGCCTTGTTGTGGATTGTTAAAGGATTGGTTGGTGCCATGCTTCTCTGCTAGTAGGCTGTGTCAGGTCAGTGGAGGCTCATATTACGTACCTACTTGTCCTGCTTGATGGTTCACATCTGTTTAAACTAGAAACTATGAGGTCATGGTAGGTGTTTTCCTTCACTTACAATCAATCCCATTTATCATAAGTTCCAGCATTCTACTTCTTCACTGTTTTTCAGATTTTCTCTCAGTTCATTTCCCCTAGTTGAGGCCTTCAGTTATACCCATGTACCGGCATTCAGCCAAACTCCACTATACCTTTTGTCCTTTCTTACTGTGAGCTTCTACTCATTTAAAGACCTATTTTCTGCATCATCTCTATTTTCCCTGATTTTGCATTATCTCCCCTTCTCTGTTCCAGCCAAGTTCCCATTCCACTGCTCTGTAGGATTTCTTAGCCACTGCTTTCTTTTTCCACAGCACATTGAACCCTTTTACATCTGTTAGAGCATCTCTCTTACAGTATGTGTCAAGTGTTGGTTTGCATGCCGCGGTCCACTATAAGACTGAGTTCTTCTATAGCAGGACATATATTGTACTCACCTTTTCATCTCCTGTGCCAGCATATGTCTACAACAAAGTAATTAATGAATAATTACAAAATGAGAAAGAATATTTACCAGATCCCAGCAGTGGGAGAAGGTTGTCTTGTTCAAAATGAAACACTTAGAATTCCTGCATCTTCCATTTTCCCTATGCATCCAATATTTAGTTTATCTATAGTCAAAAGATTGGGCTCCTCAAGTACCTGAAATGTGAATGCTCTCTGACTGAAGGGTGATATTCTGTCTGTGTCTGAATTGTGAATTATTGATTTTCAGAGGGACGTGAGAATATTTTCGAAAATTCCATGCCCAACCTCACCCAACCTTGTATTAGCTCTCTATTAGTTGACTAAAAATTTTTGTCTCCAGTTGTTAATTTTTCACAGGATAATGCTTTTGTAGCTCACTGGTTGACCTTAACTTTAAGGATATGCTTCCTTAGGATTCTGCCTCTAGAGCATTACTACAAAAAGTGTGGTTTTGCAGACTCATACTGGTCCACAATTACATAGATATTGAAATTGGGACTATGCAGTTCGAAACTTTCAGGGTAATTTAACAGTAATTTTGTCTAAATCAAAAAATAAGAATTAGGATTTGTATTTTATGTTTCTTTTTTAAGCTTTACTAGTAATTTATTTTTAGCATATTTATAAAAGTATAGGTCTCTAACTATTGGAAATAAAAATTGATCCTTCACCAAGCACTGATCTAGAATCTTCAAATTGAACTCTTCCTTTAAACCAGTGATGCTCAGTATGTGATCCTGGTCTGATGATCTGAACTGTTTGTTACCAGTCTGCACCCAGATAAGGAGATTGCACCAGGTTGTAACTCATTTAAGCTCACTGCTTAGTTAAGTGGTCTTTTTTTGGAAGTATAGCAAGACTTCCTTAATGAAAGAAGTAATATGGTGCTTTATATTCTGGCATGGCTCCCTATTTCTTTACAAAGGAGTACTTTGAAAAACACTGCTCTAGACAGTCTTGGAAATACTACTGTTACCTGTTCTGTTCTGTTTCTGAGTGATGGATTTGCATTTTGGAATGAAATATGTTACTATCAAAAGTAACCTCAGTTCTGCATTAACTCCTCTTCTTCAAGCTGGGGTCATCACGAAAGCCTTTTTAAAAGCCACCTTAGTATAAATTCGTAACAATGAACTCTTGTGGACTCCAAAATGAACTTATTTCAGCAGCATACCTTTCCTGTCTTTCAGAAGTTTATGTAGAGCTACAAGAAATTCCTGTCGAAGTTCTGTTAAAAACCATTTTAAGCTTTTTTTTGTAGAAAGAAGTGAGAAGCAGAGACTAAGACCATGCTTTATATGTATACCAATCTCCAAGAGAACTTGTTAAAATGCAAATTCAAATCGAGTAGGTCTGGGGTGGGGCCTGAGATGCTGCATTTCTAACAAGCTCCCAAGTGATGCTGATCCTGTTTGGTCAATGAACCACAGTTCAGATAGTAAGAATTTAAGTCATAGTGGCAATTCTTTTTACTGCAGTGCATCTCCTGGATAAGACTGACATGAAATCAATAAATCAGAATATCAGATCATATTAGGTTGAATTTTGCTTTCTTTCAGGTAAATCACTAATGGTAGAAAGGTAAATAGAAGGGGGGTTTTGAAATTGTTTAAGAAAATTTTTCTTCAATATAATTTATTTGAATTTTACATCTATGTAAGTATAACTCTAAAAATTTTTTTGTTTAATAGATGAGAACACAGACATCGCTGAAAACCTCTATCAAAAGGTTAAAATTCTTTGCTGGGTTATGACAGGGCCTCAAAATCTAGAGAAAAAGGCCAAACACGTCAAAGCTACATGGGCCCAGCGTTGTAATAAAGTATTGTTTATGAGTTCAGAAGAAAATAAAGACTTCCCCGCTGTGGGATTAAAAACCAGAGAAGGCAGAGACCAGCTATACTGGAAAACAATTAAAGCTTTTCAGCATGTTCATGATCATTATTTAGAAGATGCTGATTGGTTTATGAAAGCAGATGATGATACATATGTTATACTGGATAATTTGAGATGGCTTCTTTCAAAATACAACCCTGAAGAACCCATTTACTTTGGGAGAAGATTTAAGCCCTATGTAAAGCAGGGCTACATGAGTGGAGGAGCAGGATATGTTCTGAGCAAAGAAGCATTGAAAAGATTTGTTGAAGCATTTAAAACAGACAAATGTACACATAGTTCCTCCATCGAAGACTTAGCATTGGGCAGATGCATGGAAATTATAAATGTAGAAGCAGGAGATTCCAGAGATACCACTGGAAAAGAAACTTTTCATCCCTTTGTACCAGAACACCACTTAATCAGGGGCTATCTACCTAGAACCTTCTGGTACTGGAATTATAACTATTATCCTCCTGTAGAGGTAAGTTTAGAAATTTTATTACTGTATAAATCCTTAGACTGACTTTTATTTACTTAAAAAAAAACCTAGCAAATAATGTGTTTCTTTAGCATCAATAACTAAGAACCTTCTTTACTCCTTTTATATAGAGTGGTAATGTTTAACAGAATAGATGAGAACATGAGTGTCAGCAGTAGTAATTCAATAAATATTGCTACCATTACCTACTATTTTTTGCCTCTGTCAGGCACTAAAAGTATAGCAGTAAATATGGCCAAGTTCCAGTTCTTGTGAACCTTATAATAGTATATTATGAACCTTACGTTCTAGATACAGAGACATATGATAAACAGGTAGACTAGTAAAGGTAAAATATGATTTTAGATTGTGATAAGTGCCCTAAAGTAAAATAAGCCAAGTGAGGGGATAGAGAATGACCCAGAGTGGAGTGTGGTACCCTAATTTGGGTGATTAAGGAAGATGTCTCTAAGAGGTGACTTCTAGGGCGCCTGGGTGGCTCAGTGGGTTAAAGCCTCTGCTTTCGGCTCAGGTCATGATCTCAGCGTCCTGGGATCGAGGCCCGCATCGGGCTCTCTGCTCAGCAGGGAGCCTGCTTCCTCCTCTCCCTGTCTCTCTGCCTGCCTCTCTGCCTACTTGTAATCTCTCTCTCTGTGTCAAATAAATAAATAAAATCTTTAAAAAAAAAAAGAAAATATTACTACTGTAATGTATTATCTCTTTTTAGTTATTCTGTCATTCCTCAAGAGCAACAGTACTATTCCTTTTTATTTGGAACTTAACCCATTAGGTTTCGGTCTGTCCTTCCAGGCTAGGAAGAGGATCATACTTAAAATTTTGCCATTGGTCTCCCTGTTCTCTTTTTTAGTAACTAATATAGAGCTTTTTCATGATAACCATTCTGGAAATAATTATTAACNTGAGGTTAGAGGGCAGGCTATGTGAAGAGCCTTCTGGGGTTCAGGAACAATGTGTGAAAAGACTTTGAAATTTAGAAAGACCTAGATTGAAGGGTTCTCCTACTTAATAGTTCATTGACCTTGGAGGGACAGAATTTGCCCAATTTCTGAGCTTGAGTTGCCTGCTTTGTAAAATGGATCTGATCTACCTGTTTGATTCATTTGTGATTAGAGTATAGTACAGTGCCTGTCATACTGTAAGCACGTAATAAGCCTTGGCTCTAATTTGATACCTTAACCTTCATTCCTGAGGATTTTATCTAAAATACATTATTTTATTAAATTCCTCAGCTAAATGTTTAAGAAGATTTAATATCTTGTACTCACCAACTAGCTTTACCATATATTAATCTTTTCCACATTTGCTTCCTTTTTTAAAAGAAAAAGGTATAGATACAGTTGAGGCCTGTGTACCCTCCCCAATCCAGTTTTCTTATCTCCTTCTTCAGTGTTAACTACTGTCATCAATTTAATATTTGTCATTACCATGTACATTTGTATCTTTTTTCCTACATGTTTATGTATCCATAAATAATATATAGTATTGTTTTGTAGGTTTTTAAATAAATGGATATTCCATATATATCCTTGAACATTTGCCCTTTTCATACATTAAAATTTATCCACATTAATATATGTATGTGCTTCATTAATTTAGGCTGCTGTATAATATGACATGAACGTATGTAATTTATCAGTTCACCTATTGATACACATTTAGTAGATTGTTTCCAGTTCATCATTGTTATGAGCATTGCAGTAGTGAGTGACTGACTGAAGGACATCAGGAATCAGGAAACCTAGCTTTTAGGTTCAGATCTGTTATTGATTAATAATGCACATAAGGTACTCCAAGCCTTCTTTTTTCTGGCCCTAACATACAAATAATACACTCATGCTAGCATTCACATCTTCACAGGCCAGTGTTTGCAAATCATTATCTAGGACAGTGGTTCTCAATTGTGGGCTTTTTTGCCTCCTACAGGGCATTTGGTAAAGTCTGAAGACATTTTTTGTTGTTAACTGGGAGGCAGGTATTCGGTGGAGGTTGCTACTGGCATCTAGTGAGTAGAAATCCACAAGATTGTAAACCTACTAGATGCTAAACATCTCAAAATGCACAGGACAGTTCCCCACAATAAAGAATTATATGGCCTAAAATGTCAGTAACATTGAGATTAAGAAACCTTGACCTAGAACTTTTGAGCCAATCTTTAGACAATTATCTTTAAAAGGAAAGGTTGAAGCACGTCACTACTGCTTCTGATGTCAATCACTGGTATGTTCTTGGTACTTACTCAGACACAATAATTCCTCACAGTAATTCTGCATTTAACAGATGACAAAACTCAGAAAAGGCTCAGAAAAGTCAAGTAATTTGTCCTGATAAATAGTCTAGGCAGTTTTACAAACCATGCTGATTATAAACTCTTATGATTTCTATCATGAATTCCCCTCCATGATTAATGTGATATGTGCCCCAAAGGGTTGGGGGTGGGGCTGAGGGATGTTAGAATAAATAGTCTGCTGTTGGGATAAAATTCCACTTTAATAAATAAACAGTTTAAAGTTCAGTTCTATGTAATGAGTCTGTTTGAAAGCTTATGCTAGGATTTTATTGCTCTTGCGATGCAACAATTTCATAGACTGTAAAACAAATGTATTCATAAGTCTACTTTGTGCTAGTCTTATTTTTGTTTTGTTCTGGTGAGGTACTACTTTGAATTTTTTTTTTAAAGATTTTATTCATTAGAGCACAAGCTGGGGGGAGCCCCAGAGAGAGAGGGAGAAGCAGACTCTGCTGAGCAGGGACCCGCAGTGCGGGGCTCGGTTCCAGAACCCTGGAATGATGACCCAAGCAAAAGGCAGACGCTTAACTGACTGAGCTACCCACACACCCCTGATTTTTTTTTTTTTGATGTAAACTTTTCTTAGTATAATCTGACCATTCCAAGATTACTTGACCTCTTCCCTTAATGCTGTACCCTTTCCCATATAAAAATGTATCCAAACTTAACATTACAAATACATATAACAAAGACACCTAAATGCACGTAAGATTTTACTAAGAGTATCTGTTACATACAGTGATAGCAAAGGGACATCAAAATTGTCACTATTTTGTAACCAGTAAAATAATCCTTCTTTCCTTTAAAAGTGCTACTACCCACAATTCCCACCTACAGATAGGATGTATCTAACAATATACTTTATATGAACAAAATAAACATTTCTATGATGCATCTTTTATTTAAATTGTGGTAGTTTTTAAAATGGTTGCAAAATTTATGTTCTTTCTATAAAAATTTACTCAGTTATATTGAAGACAATAAAATAGACTTGGAATGACCAGAATTGACCCAGCTTCCTAATGTTGCTTCTTCTTTCCCAGGAGGTTTAATACAAACACATGTGAAATCCAACTTCTAATATTACTCATCCATCATTTAATACATTTTCTTCTCCATAAGTGAGTTACTATTTTCAGAGTTACTATTTTCTGTAGCAGTCACTGAAAACACAGTATGGAAAATGTTTATTTTAGCAAGTTTTAGCTGAACAAAGAGTTATTATGGTCTTAAGTTGGTTGTTTAGAACTTATTCTTCATGCAGTTCTATTTTCACACCACCTTCTTTACTCCCTAGAACTAAAAGTCTATTCCGTAGGAATAGACTTCACCAGAGAATTTGTAGTCAGTCTTAATACAGAGGATTTAAAATAGTGTATATGTGTGTAATAGTGTGTATACATACACATGCATACATATGTACAGATACATACACACACACATCTACACATATATACATATGCCCCATATGTGAAATTGCCTTTTTTGTAGGTCAGGAATAATCAAATAGGATTTTTTTTTTTTAAGATTTTTATTTATTTATTTATTTATTTGACACAGAGAGAGAGATTACAAGTAGGCAGAGAGGCAGGCAGAGAGACAGGGAGAGTAGGAAGCAGGCTCCCTGCCGAGCAGAGAGCCCGATGCGGGCCTCGATCCCAGGACCCTGGGATCATGACCTGAGCCGAAAGCAGAGGCTTTAACCCACTGAGCCACCCAGGCACCCAATCAAATAGGATTTATTCTGTTCCTCAGTTCTGATTACATTAACTATAACCCATCTGAAACTTACTGATATATGGTCAAAATTGAGAGCTCCTGACTTTTCCAAATTGTTAACTGATTTTTCCAGTACCATTTTTTAACTAAGTCTTACTTTCTGTAGTAATTTAAAATAATCTCCTTTATTATATATTGTAGCGTTACTTACAGTAGGATTGGTATCTGGTATTTCAGTTCTGTTCCATCATCCTGTTTAGTTTTGCCTCAGCACCATATTGTCATGAACCTTGTAGCATTACTGAATTTTAAAGTTATTACTCTAAGAGTATATATTCCTATATATTCTCTTTTTCTTTCAAATTGTTTTGGTAACACTCATGCCTTTATGTATTTATCCATTTAGGAGCGATAGATATTTTTGCCTGGGGTTTTTAAATTTCATTTTAAGTCCTTTAGTAAAGCTTTATAGTTTTCTCCAGATTTTATTTCTTCTTAAGTATCTCCCTATGTTTTTAATATTTTTGTTACTATTCTATTTGGGCCTTTTTAAAAACTTTTTAACTGGTGTATATGAAAGCTGTTGTTCCTTAAAAGCATCTTTAAAATCTGCCTCTGTTCCTGGATTCTCTATATCTAACGATTTTTTACTTGACTCTCTTGAGTTTAGGTAGTAGCCATTATTATATGCAAAGAGCTATTTTGTTCCTAATAGTTACAGCTGTTTTCTTTTATTTTCTTTTTATTGCTTATAAATGTTGTTAACAGTATCCTGGTCATCTAGTAAAAAAACGATAATCCAATAGAGTAGAGCATAATGCAGTAAGTCTTATCAAAAATGTTATTACAGTATTTCAGGGTCATAAAAAGTTGCTTTCAGAGAGGATCAGCAATTTAAAATTCACTGCTATTGGTTTAGTCTTTTAGTTTAATATGTACTGCCCAGTATAGTAGCCACTAGCCAGGTATAACTGTTGAAAACTTGCAATGTGGTTAGACCAAACAGAGATGTGCTGTCAGTGTAAAATTCATTCCTGATTTTAAGAACTTAGCACAAATAAAAAGAATAATTTCATTAATTTTAAAATATTGATTGCATATTAGAAAAGAATATGGATTTATTAATTTGAAATATATTCAAATTAATTCCTTTTTTTTTTTAATGTGGCTACTAGATTTTAAACTGCATCATGTGGCTCACATGTATCTATTGGACAGAGCTGGTTTGATGATCACAAGTTGACTTATCATTTTACTTTTCAGATTTGTTCCTATCCTTACATTGCCAAAGGTGTCAAGAAGTAGGCACCAAATAATTTTCCGGTGCCTACATGGTTGTCCAGAAACCCCAGATATGCAGTGTTTGTTTCAAAGGAAATTTCAGAGAGAAGGCCAGAGAAAATACAGTGAATAATTCCCTGATAATTTTTACTGCATTGTAATTACTTACTTCCAAACATTAATTATTAAATGTTCAGTATGAATCTTCTCTGGGAACTTGTCAGAATATCTTTCTTCTTGGGTCATTGCAAAGACACTAGATAGAGTCTGAAGTTTTGTTGGAGTCACTTGGGTGAAACATTCTCTAAATACCAAAACAACCTTATAATTGTTTAGTTCTGGGACCAGTCTTCTGTTTTGTTTTGTCCTGTTTTTGTTATATTCTTGCTTTTTTTTTTTTTCTGTTTTTTTTTTATTATCCTGTTTTTGTCTTTTTTAAACCTGTTCTCATACCAACTCTGTTAGGAATCTGAGAATTATGTATCTGGACAAATGTTTAACTCTGACTTACTTATTGAGGACCACCTAAATGTGATTATTTTGTCAATAATAGTGTCAGCATTTTTTGAGCCACGCCGGTTCCTATAGGCCACGCTGGTTGCAAGCATTTTATATACATTATCTCCTTTAAGTAACCATCTTTTGCAGATGGGGAAATTGAACCTTATAGAGATTAAATAACTTGCCAGAGTTCATACACTAGTAGGTAGAATTTGACCCTAGTAGACAAACTTTGGATTCAAACTTAGTCTTGACTGAGCACTTCCTCCCTCTTAAATACTGAATTGTTTGGGTTGATGTGCAGATGAAGTATTGGGTTGCACATAATGGGCAAGGATTTTGTAGTCATTGCATGCTCCAAAGGTGTCTTTCTGAGGTTGGGCCAACGTTAGAGTGAGAACATACGAAGTTTGAAAGCAAAACTTGGAAATAGAGCATTATCCTTTGTATAGCTGCCCCTTTCATTTGAAGAAGTCTCAAGATTTTTTTCAGTGAAAACACTATAGAATATGAGAGAATATTATTTCAGGTAGATAATATTTTAGCAGTTTTCATGTTTAAATCATTAAGAACTCTAAAAACTCTTGGTTTCTTCCACAGGTCTAATAAATAGGTGCCTCTTCTTTATCTTGCCAACTTTAATTCTTGGATTCTGTTAAAATTAATGTTTCCTTTATCAGTATGTGAATATTGTGTGTTAACTATGTACTGTTTCTTAATAATGCCTGTTTCTGCTACTTTTTTAGGGTCCTGGTTGCTGTTCTGATCTTGCAGTTTCTTTTCACTATGTTGATCCTACAACTATGTATGAGTTAGAATACCTCGTTTATCATCTTCGTCCATATGGTTATTTATACAGATATCAACCTGCCTTACCTGAGAATATACTAAAAGAAATAAGTAGAGATTACAAAAATGAAGATCCAAAAGTAAAATGAGAACCCTTGAAAGAAAAACATAAATGAAGAGGTAAAATGTCTAGCATTGCACTGAAGAACTACATTTCTGATACAGAACACTGGAATCCCAGTGAGGAATTCTTTCTAAGTGAACATTCCATATTAGAAATCTTTCATATGAATGACTGTAAACTGAAGCTTTAAGTGAGCTGTGAAGTCTGTTAAAATGTGTTTTGATACAATAATATATATATAATATATATTATATATATATACGAAAAACTTGTGTTTTTAAAATGGTGGCCAGGCAGAAGGACTAGAAACAAGATTTTTGTTTTCTTTTCTTGACCACATGTATTATTTTCACTGAGAAACTAGAACATTTAAATTTTCTAAAACTACACTGCACATATTAATAACACACATGATGCTAAATCTGCCTTAAAGAAAATTTTAGGAGGAAATAGTGTTGCTTAATGTTATTTATAAACTCAAGACATGAGTTTATATTTGCAGTATGATATAAATGAACCAAACCCACACACACACACACACACAATCACAACATGCAGTTTTTGTCTAATGAAAATTTCCTGTGATTGTAGTTGGCAGTATTTCTTCCAGACAAGGTAAAATAAGAATGGCACTTGTCCTAAAGTGCATTAATAAAACCACATTTTGAAATTATATGGGCCTTGACTGTATTATATACTTGGTTTAATTAGTAATTAATGTTGTACTGAGTCCCCGTTGTCTCTTTTCTAAATATGTTTATCCTTGAATACAATTTTAATTATTAATATTTATTTACTCAAAGCATTAATAGCATTCTATAAACATGCATTTTAAAATACTTTGTTCCCAAATTTACCCATTGTTTATTGTGGGTGACTAATAAATAGTAAATTTAATGCTATTTGGGGATGCTTTTCTTAGATCAGTGCCACTCTCAGGAATTAGTAAGTGACATTTTCAGTTGATTATATAAAACTCTTTCCAACTACATAATTATGGTTCCTTTTGTTACCATCCTTTGAGAGATGAGAATTTGTTTGTGCCTTTCATAACTTGTTTAAAGCAAAGTTTAGACATTCATTTTTAGGCTCTGAGGTGGCTATTAGTTGCACTGGCAAAATAATTTGAATGTACAATTTTCACCAGAGTTGATTAAAAACATTAGAGAAACAGAGTGCTTAAACAAACTGAAATATGCCAGATATTAAAAGACCAAATACTTAATTCATGAATATCAGCCTGAATTTTGATGCTGACTTATTATTTTGGGGTGGTTCTTTTTGTTTGTTTGGTTGGTTGGTTTTGGTTTTGGTTTTGCCAGTGGATAATTCTAACAGAGTAGAACACCCAATTCAAAACTGTCATCAAAAATATATTCATAAATATTTCATTCTAATTTTAGTGACCTATTTAAAGAATTTCTGGAAGAAAGAAAATTTTAAGTTTTGTTGTTTTTAGCAAAATTATCTGAGTATATCATAAAAGAATATTTTGCAGACTTTCTATAAGATTATCTTAAATGTTACAAATGATTTACATTTTTTATGTTTATCATTATGATAATTTTACATGGGTGTCATGCCATTGAATCTGCTGCTTAGCTAAAGAGTTTATATTTATTGTGCCAAAACGTGTCAAAATTACGATCTCTTTGGATGGTATGTATTGAGAGGATGTTCTTCTCGGTGACAATTAGGGGTAATTATGGATTACTCTGTCCATACATTGAAAGGTCCCACCAGTTTTTAACTTAAATTATCCTTTGTTGTTTCCATGGCACTATTAGCTGCCAGAATTTCAAGGCATTCATTCTATTCTTTGAACAATTCTTCACCTTGGTGTGATACGAATTTATCTGCAGTCCATATATGCTACTTTCTAAAAACCTTAAAATTTACTCATAGGAAATTAACATTTTGATGAATTCTAGGGTGTGGAGTCAGACTACCCGGGTTTAAATTCTTGATCTATCACTTACTAGTTTTATAACCTTGAGCAATTAATCTCTCTGTGCCTCGATGTTCTCATCTATAAGTTAGGGATGGTAATACTATCTACCTCACAGGATTTTTATGAGGGTTAAATGAGTGAATATATGTACAACTTTTAGAATACTTGTCTGGCCCAGACTACAGAGCAATAAGTATAAGGTTTTATTATTCTGTTACCTTAGAGTGTAAATATTTGTTCTAAATGAATGAAAAAACCTGCTTTAGTCAAATTAGAATTTGAAGGAAATATTTCATACATTTCTTATAATAAGTAATAGCTAATTTTTATCTAATGCCTACTGTATGCCACATGGTGTGCTTTAGATATTCTATGTACATTAGTGTTAATATTCACAAATTGGGTATTCTTCCTATATTGTAGATGAGAAAACTGAGGCTTAGAGAATTAATTTTTCCACTGTTGCAGAGCAAGTAAGTAAAGAGCGAGGATTTATGCTCAAAGCCTGTGTGTTTGTACCATGTCAGCCTTGAGGTTAGTCATTTAGGTCTATTTCTTTCCATTTTTACTTACTAGCATGTGTGATCTGATACATCAGCCAGTAATAGACAAATTAACTAGCAGATTGTCATAGTGGCTCTCAAATTGTCATTCTTCTATACTTGCCTGGGAGCTTGTTAAAATGCAGATTTCAAGACTCTGGTCCCAGAAATTCTGATATAGCATGGGGCTCAGTAGTATGCTTTCTCACCAGATTCCCTTAGTGGTTCTCAAAGTGGTGTTGTCCCCAACTAGCAGTATTTGCATCATCTGGGAACTTGAAATGCAACCTCTCCGGGGGCTCACCCCAGACCTCCTGAGTCAGAAACTCCAGGGGTAGAGGCTAGCAGCTGTGTTTAAACAAGCCCTCCAGGTGAGTCGTATTCATTCTAGTTTGGGAACAAAGGCCTGGGTGATTCTGATGCAAATGATCCTTGGAATATGCTGAAGATTTATTGCCCCTTAAGTAGGGTATCTTTCAAAGATTTTTTTTTTTTTTTTTTTTTATTCATTTGACACAGAGAGAGAGATCACAAGTAGGCAGAGAGGCAGGCAGAGAGAGAGGAGAGAGGAGGAAGCAGGCTCTCTGCCGAGCAGAGAGCCTGATGTGGGCCTCGATCCCAGGACCCTGGGATCATGACCTGAGCCGAAGGCAGCGGCTTTAACCCACTGAGCCACCCAGGCGCCCTCTTTCAAAGATTTAGATGAAGCATGTTTTAAATCTGGGTCATCCAAGATCATACTATATTAAATGTGAGAGACCTTTAAAGATAAAGGGTCTGTGGATCATTCATTTTTTGACAAAATTCTTTAGCTTCTTCAGATTGACTAATACCAGTGCCCACAGTAATGTATGTAATTCTCCAAGTTTAGTAATTTCACAGTTGGGGCAGGAAGAGTTTATTAAGTACTAGTAAATACATGATAATTCATTAAAAGCATACCTAAATGAGTGTCCTCATCCAATTGTAAGTGAAAACTTGAAATGGAGGTAGCAAAATACCTTATAATATTCAGAATGTTTTTCTGCTAATTAGTGTGGTCTCAAAACATAAGGCTTTTGCTATCTTTATGTTTCCCAGTAACAGTATACTTATATTTCAAATGGGAAGTTCATAGGTGATACAAAACAGATTTTTGTCCCAGAGTCCAATTATTTATTTTTAAATATCTTAAATTTCAGAGGAATTTTTGTTACTGTAAGATGATTCAAAATAAATTACTGGCCAGTTTTTAATATTTTTTGAAATACGGTAATTGTATTTGAGCATTAAATTTGTTAACTGATTATTTTCATATTTGTTTCTTGAGTATTAATTTTTCACTTCCTTTAGACTTCGAACTATAGTATTTCCAGATTGAGACTTGAAAACAATGCCTCACTTTATTGATTAGATCAAATCTGTCCTTTTTTCTTCATTTAAATTTTCAGTTCATTAGAGTATTCTGTCTTTGATAATTTCTTCTTGTATTTGTTGCCCTTTATTTTCTTTACAACTAATTTCCATTTCCTAACTACTTTAATGCTGCCTTTGCAAGGTTAATTTGGCTGTAATTAGTGATTAGAATTTGTATCACTTACTAATAATTTTATACCTATTAACTTTAGATTTCCCTAGGAGATTGGAAGTAAAAAATCTAAGAATAATGCCTGCTGGCTCTCAGGATACTTGCCCTACTTAAAAGTCTACAGTTTTAAGCTAGTTCTAGATATACTATTACTAAATGAACTAAAGTTATTTGGATTCCATATCCTCAACCCCCTTTTCTCGAAAACAAACCAAAAAAACTCATTTGCCTCATTTCTCTATTGTAGGCCTGACAAAAACATTCTTAAGCAATCTAGGGGACAACCTGTGGTTTATTTTATGCTAAATGTAACCTCTATTGATTTAAAAATATGACTTACATTTATATATTGGAGTTGAAATGGAAGTTTTAATACAGATTAGAGTAAAAAACTTTACAAATTCTTCCTAGAGAAATCGAATCTAAAACTAGTTTCAGAAGTGTATAGTGCTCTGATTCAACTCCTTTTACCTCTGTAGTTTTTAGTTTTTATCAGTTCAGTTTAAATAACTTTGCAGGGCCCTACCAATTAATAATCCATATAAAGTATATATTAGAGGGAAACTAATCTTACTGCTAAGCAGTGTGTTATATTACAATATTACACAGTGAATATTTGTGTTTGGAATTTAAAAATTATGTAAGGTTATAGTATTATGAATGGTTTAAAAATGTGTGGTGACTTGCTTATTTTAAGTGATCCACCAATAAGTCAGAAAAAATGTATTTTTAAATATGTTTTTTAAAGTGCCTTTTGAACATTTTTAAACAATGGATTTAAACAACCACATAAAATAAATTACCATGTTTAAAGCTGTTTTATCTGATTATTTTTAACTGGTATAAGAGTTGTGGAAGATACTAAGGGGTAGTTTTGGGGTTATTTTGCCAAAAATACTAATTTAAATTATTTTCTCATCAAAGTTATTCAATTTGAATAAGGTTAAGTAATTTTTACTGCATTAGATATTATTTGTCTTTAAAGCAGCAAAATATTCCACCTCTGATTTAGAATAATAACCTTAAAAAAATTAGAAACACTCTGTCATCCAGGTAAGTGTGTGTATGTGTATATGGGGTGGGGGGTAGATGCTCTTCTATTTCTTGGTATATTTTGATCTCTCATGTACACTGGAATTCATTTATTCAACTAAAACGTCAAATAATATTCAAATAATGCCTAACATCTACTAGAAATAGTGGTGAGCAACACCTAAAGGATTTCTGTTCTCATAGAGCTTTAACTCTGTAGCTAGACAATAAACAAGTTAATAGATGAATGAACAAGATCTCAGAGAATGGTGTTAGGAAAAGAAAACAATGATTTGATAGAGCAATTTTTTGGGTAGGGTGTCAAGGAAGACCTCTGAGGAGGTAGTATTTGAACTGGGACCTGATGACAGACATTTTATATATTTCAAAAGTTATTTATGAGATTCTTTGCCCCTACTATGGAAAATAATAATAATAATTTTCCACCTTTGCTTAATTATGTTGTGGGCATATGTAAAGACTCAGTGAAATGCATTTTATAGACCATAAACTTTGTGGGTTTAGGTATATTTCATACAGAGCTCAGATCTATCTGTTGATATTAGATCATTCTGGTACTTTTAAGACATGAATAAAAATTGACCTACCTCTTCCTTAAGCAGATGATTGCAGATGTTCATAAGTTCCTTGAGTTTAACCTGTGTGCCTCAATTTTCAGTCACATGCCACCTAATATATTCCTTATTACTTTATGTGCATGTATGTGTGTGTGTGTATATATATATACACACACACAAATATACATACACTGTCATTTGGATTCACCAGTTTTAGAAAAGTTGAGGAAATGAATGCCACTTCATATTGTTTTAGTAGTGGAGTTGTACAATTTAATATATTCAGGTAGCCCCATGTTTTCCAATTAATTATATTTAGTTGTACTGCTAATTAATAAGTCATTCAAGAAGAGACTGATTTACCTAAATACATACAGATTTACTGCTACCTACTTTAAGTTTTCCAAAGGTATAATCCTGGAAAGAATACAATAAATTATTGCTTAATTTATCTTCTTACTAAAGGGAAGGGCTCTACCTCAAACATATTTTACTTCAGCTCTAAGAATGCTGACGATATAGATTATCCAAATAGAAATTCCTATAGTGTTTAAGACCGAACATTTAGTAACTAAAGTTCAGCAACATCAATATTCTCCAGACAAATCTTATCAGTATTAGTAAAACATGGAAATAAACTGCTTTTGTCATGAGTTTGTTACTCATCATTGAATTTAGTATTGTTATCTAGAAGTTTAACTACTTTAGTTCTTAAAACTGTATTTGTGTTGCATCATTTTTTCTGCCTAAAGAACCACCAGGTGTTTGTACTAGTGCTTCTCATTCTGTTACTGATAGCTTTTTTTTTTCCGGGACTGAAAATTTATGCAGGGCATTTCTGCTCTTTCTGTCTTATGTATTGCCTCTGCATAGTGCAGTTGAATACAGGCTCTTTTCTCCCAATAATGAAATTCTCATTGTCTTTTTTTATGAAATTCAGTCCTAGAACTTCAGCTATTTGGGTTTTTTAATGAATGTCTACTGACAGGTTAACAGTACTTGCTCATTTGTAGAATTGCTAGATGATGTGCCATCATAAAACTAATTTGAGTGGCAATGTCTTAGTCTTAACAAGTCAAGTTTTGACTTTTGTCAGCTTCAAATCTTTCTTCATAAACTCACTCTAAACCACATTGTCTTTCCTCTTTCTATTTCTAGAATACCAGAATTATACTCCTGGTAGCATTTAGGTTGAATTTCACTTTCTATTCATTTTATTGTTAGACTGTAGAAAGTTGGTGATAAAATCCAAAAAGTAGTTTGAAAAGAATAATGATCCACTCTTTTTTTTTTTTTTAAGGTTTTATTTATTTATTTGACAGAGAGAGATCACAAGTAGGCAGAGAGGCAGAAAGAGAGAGAGGAGGAAGCAGGTTCCCCACAGAGCTGGGAGCCCGATGCAGGGCTCGATCCCTGGACCCTGAGATCATGACCTGAGCTGAAGGCAGAGGCTTTAATCCACTGAGCCACCCAGGTACCTCATTTTTTCTTTTTTTAAAGATTTTATTTATTTATTTGACAGAGAGAATCCACTCTTTTCTTTAGTTCTATACAAGACAATCTTCCATGTATTTGTACTGTTCAGTGCTCTGTGTGTCAGAGATATAGGAATAGGAAGATATGGTTATTTTAATAGTTGGATTTTTCTTTAATCAAAATACTAAACCTTAATTTTTAATGCTAATTAGGCATATATAATAATTTTATTCAAAAAAGTAATTTTATTCTCTGAAGTGAAGGTAACTGCTTAGAATAATAAAGACAAAAATGATTTATTGTTTATAAAAAGTAATTTTTACAGGAGCACGTGGGTGGCTGAATCAATTAAGCCTCTGACTCTTGGTTTGGACTCAGGTTATGATCTCAGGGTTGGGATCGAGTCCTGCCTTGGCTCCCTGCTCAGCTGGGAGTCTGCTTGAGATTCTCACCCTCTCCCTCTGCCCCTCCCCCAACTCGTGTGCATCTCTCTCTCTCAAATAAATCTTTTTTTAAAAAATTTTTAAAATAATTTTTACAGACCTACTTGCCTGATTACAGAAGCAGAAAAGAAAAGGGAAATAATTGAATCACCTATTTTTTCTTAATGATCCTAAATTAGACATGTAGCTAGCTATTTCTGAAATCCTAAAGTAATCATGCCATTTGTTATTTTTTATTATTATTTATTTTTTTTTCTCATCCGAAAGTTTCAATATTTACCAGGTTAGACCTTCATTTTATGTTTTATTGTCTTTAGACCCTTTCAGACTCCTAAATATTCAGATTTACCAAATGGAAAACTGGTGTTCAAAAGTCAAATGATTCAGAACAAGGGAAGCAGAGCTGAGTGGTGTGTCTGAAGTTTGAAAATATGTCAAGATTCAGTCTTCTTTATAATATACTGATTAGAGGGTAGAAAGACAAAAAACTGCTGGGTGTACATAGTTTTAATTTAAGATCACCAATGACTTCACTTAAAGCTAATCAGTTACTTCATGATAATGTAAAACAGTGCTTATTAGAGGGTATTAATAGAATTTTTGCCATATATTAAATAGTAGAAATTTGTCTTACTAATTCTGTAGTCATTTCAAATCCTAAAATTACAGTGTGTATTCTCAGTTTACTCCTTGGTAACTCTAGATAACTGCATAAAATTACTTAAAACTCACTTTGTCAGGGTATCTTTAAAAGGATTTTCTTTTTTCCCCTTTGCATCTAAAACTTTTGATGTAAAATTACCCAAACTTCCTGTTACTACTAAAACTGAAATAAAAGAAGCAAGAGAAATAGAAACTGAAAATATGAAGCAGGCACTTTACCCAAAAGCACAGTTATTTACTTCAGTGAGATTGTTTTTTTAAAGAAGTTAGAGTAGGTTGGTTTCCCTTGACACCTGTTTTTCTCCCACTCCACCTTATGTGACAGGATGGTACTGGTTTCCTCCCTAAATTATTGTTCCGCTTACACTTAAGAACTTAATATGACTTAATCATGTTAAAATTAGAAATTGTCTTGTTTGCTACTTCTTTCACCTGTCCCACAGGTAATTCTTCCTAAGATTCAACCCATGCTCTGTACACAAAAGGTCAGCAAATAGTTGATTTATTTTGTTAACTTAAATATATCAAAATCACACCCAGAATCCCAGGGTGTGGTAATACGTCAGATCTCCTATTACCCTAATTTTAAGCCAGTCAGTGCACACCCTTTTTCATATGAGAAATAATGACAGAAACAATCTGACAAGTAACAATGAGACTTCTAGAGCCCAGGGTGATTGCAGTTAAATTAAATCTTTACTGTTCCTGACACTTTAGAACTATCTTCTAGGAATACTCGCCCTCCCCTGTTAACAAAACAGGGAACAAAACTCCTTCAGGGACCTCACTCTTCATTTAGTTCAACAGTTTGGACAGAAAAGGGAGCTGTACCTTGAGGCAACATAAGTATTTGAGTGACCCCATTTTCTACCTCATGCATTGCACACAGGAAAAAGGTCAGTAATTTTGATTCGCCACTCTTTTTCTGCTTCAGTATTTTAGCCTTGAGCCCAGGTAATTAAAGAGTAATTTTACTTCACTTATGTATTGTGATCCCACAGTTTCTTTCCTACTGAATAAAATTTAGCTCTCTGCTAAACAAGTAAGATGGGTGAAGGTTACCATTAGGAAAGTGGGAACAGAGCAGCCCCCTGTTCTGTACCACCGGTCAGGACTTTGGTGCACTTCCCACTTTTTGACTCTAGCGGAAGAAACAATACCTTTCAGTAATGAGAGGAGGATCGTGCTATCAATCACTGTAAAGGGAGGACTGGCCAGGTAGAAGGAAGCTTGAGCTAGGCTTCTGCCTTGAGGGGAGAAGCAGCTTCCAAGTGGTGTGTAGTTAAGCCCTTTGCCTAGCCCTTTTCCAAGTCTCTAAGTAGCCCTTCCTTCATTTTCTTTCTCTTCAAGTCCAATTCTTGGATTCATAGGAATGACTCTTTTTACCCACAGGTACCTTGCTGGCCCTAGGGTTGCAGAGAGGAAAAGATACAGTCTTGCCCCAGGGAACTCAGTGTTCAGGGAACACTCCTCTAACTTCACTGTAGCAGAGCTGATGACAGTCTTCAATTATGTCAAACCAAAACGGGCAGTGAAGGCTAAGGGCTTAAAGAGCAAAACTCAGACAACAGATGCCTGTTCACTGAGATAAAGCCCTGCCAGGTGCACTATCCAGGGCAAAGAAAGTTGCCTTTTGGAGGCTTTTTATGAAATTAGAATTTGAGAGAGGTCTCCCAGTAACTTCTGTAATGAAAAGTTTTGTTGGTAGTATTTGCTCACTATTAAGCCTATTTATTTTTTCGTTTCATTTATCAAATATTTCAGTTCTAGAATTTCCATTTGGTTATACTGTATAATTTCAAGGTCTCTGCAGATGTTCTCAGTCTTATTTCTTTACGTCTTAAACATAGTAAGCATGGACTTTATAGAATCTATGTCTGCTACCCCGTTATCTGGACCACCCCCACCACACCACCATGGCTCTATTTCTATCAGTCACTTCTTCTGGTATTCAGTTACATTTTCTTCTTATTTTTTTTAATACCATCTTTAGCAGAAACTTCACCCTTCTTGGTAGTCTTTTGAATAGGACAGATAAATCTGTGTCTCACCTTAAAGAAGCCATAAAAATCTATGCTATCCCAAAGTCCTCCAGTGGCAATACCTGTGTAACCATCAACCCAAGAACCCCACTGACCTGCTGACTGGTCTCGTAGTGAAATGAAGAAGTTACACAGACAGGTCAGCCAATGATTGCCCTCAGAGAACCAAATGGGAGAGGAGCCTGCTCTAATTCCTACATTGTACTGACTAGTGTATAATATCCACATTGTACTGACTAGGATTCAGCCTAATCAAATCTCTTCATTTTAGACAATCAAGGATGACGAAAACCTGCATGGTCTTCAAGGATAAACTTGTGTTTAATGCCTTAACAGTCATACTTCAAGGAGTGCTCCATGAACTCAAATTGTAGAGAACAAATATTAAGGCCGTAGCTTGCATTTCTTCAGCATTATTGAGTCTTAGAAGCAAGCCATGCACTATATGCTTAGCTGACCTAAATTCATTAAAAGCCAGATTTGAAGAAACTTCCAAGTTTTCATCTAGATAGTAAAAGCTAAGGGTTGGACCCTGTGCACTTCTGAACAGATACTGTCTCAGCTCTAAAGGAGTTTCTAAAGTTAAACATACCTAGAAGTCTGCAAGTTCTCAAATTTTAAAGTTAAGTCTTAAAATATAGAATAAGCTCCAGGTCTGGGCTTTTCTAGCTGGAGTTAGAACCTTGATGTTGTATCTCTAAGAACTCCCTGAAACAGTTAATGGGCTGAGACTCCCTCACACCAAGAAATCGATAGTAGTTTGACATATTGCACTCGGGGAATAAGCAAGACACTTTGACTATACTAACTTTGATTTTGTATGTTAAAGCCACATGCCTAATAGCATTTCATTCTGATAGTAGAGTAGGTTGGAATTACTGCTATTCACCAACTCATCTGTTCACCATCCTGGTCTTGATCTTAGAGTAGGGAGATAAATTAAGAGCAAAAAGTAAAATTACTATCAATTTTATGACATCCAAGAGATAATCTTACATGAAGAGATGTTAAGAATAAGAACATATTTGGGGAAAGGTTGAATTACTTATTTAATTGAAAATTAGATGACATTTTAGATTCACAGAGAGCAAGAATTATGTCTCATTTATCTTTGTATCTTCCACAGAGATTTACAGAGAGTAGGTCATTCATAAATATTTGTTCAACTAACAGGATCTCAGACTTTCATTACTTAAGCCTCATATCATAGCATATCCGTGTGCTTTGGTCACAATCCAAGGAGTTTGGGCTAGATTTATCTTTGAAGACTTCTCTAGCCCTAAAGCTAATCATTCTATTATGCCAGTTTTTCTTACATTTCAGTGTACCCTGGAATCACCTAGTGTGCCAGTTATAGTGCAGAATCCTAGGCCAAGTAGGTCAGGACTGGGCCCCAGGAATCTGAATTTTCAAAATCATTCCAGATAATTCTAATGCAGGCAATGTAGAAGCATTGAATTATACTGTATACTCTCTTGTTTCCAGTATTGCTTAAAATGTAGCAATTTATTGTTACCGCTCAAGAATGTAATTTTTTAACTTAGGATGATTCCCTGTAAAAATGGACATTTTACATTTTTAAATATCTTTTGAAGCCAAATTTTTACCCGGGATGAGTAGTAGCACAGGATACCAGAATCTTTCCCACACCTCTTACGCACAGATAGCCTTCTTGATTTCCCACCACACTTAACAAAACTTTGTGCCCTCACTCTTTAAGGTTGAGTTAAGAAGTGCTTTTTTCAAATCCTCCCAATTTCCACAAAAAACAAAGACATCAGAAGACCTAGAAAATGTTTATAGAAGTTTCTACTTTGGGACATGAAATAGACATTTGTACATATGAATCTGGCCTATGTCTTAACATCTGGACTGATTGTACCTTATACTATTCTTAGGTAACTACCTATTATTCTCTCTAGGGAAGTTTTTAGATACTAGCTCAGCATCAATGTCAGTTGGAGCCAAACTAACTCTTTAAAAGATGCAGAATGGAGGTCAATGGGTCAGGGCTCTTGCTGCTCTCCAGAAGAGTCCATCCTTGTCCTAAGGAGTAGCACTTCCAGGAGGGCTGCCTCTCAACGCCATGTTCCCACCTCCCATTGTGGACCACTCTGCAGAAGAACTAAGAGATGAATTTAGGAGAATAATTTCCTTGAGTCATTTTTCAAAAGATGATGGAACATTCTTAAATGTTGTTAATTTCAACTTTGAAATGGCTCCATTATTTTGTAAGTACCATATCCTGAGGGATAGCTAACTGTGGCTGATAATCCACCCTTTGTCTTGAATGAACCCAAATCATGTCTAGTGCACCAGAGAAGGAAATAAATTTGACACACTTATTGCCTCTCTGAATTTTTCACTTTTCTGTCATTAGCTTTTATAACTCTTTTTAGCAGATGAAATTGAGACTTGAAAAGAGGAAAATTAAAGCTCATGATGAAATTTGAAAATCCAGCAAATTTCTTTTCTGGTCATATTTTAAACTGCTAGATCATTTGCTCATTCTTTCTTTCTCAAGCTGAACACCAGAACACACACATACACCCTACGCAGGCATAAAGACAGACACATGCTCAAGGTTGATGGGACTTGTTAGAATCTTCTGCTGGCCTGAGATGAGCATGCAGGAAAGTGGTTGGGAAGTGGCTGTGGAATTCATGCCTCTGGGGAGGTAGAGGGAACAGCTTTGTGCTGAGGCAGGCGTTGAACTGTAAGGCAGCCCTGACAGAGACCTACACTGGTCTCAGGGAAACTCTGGAACTTGTCCTACTTGGGGCAAGGCTTCCTGGCCTTCACATACCAATATTTACCCATCACTGGATGAGGATTGCCCAGGGAGGAGGCATGATCTTGCACAAGGTAGCTCTCTTCAGCCAAGGTTAATTCCCTGAGAGGAACTTGGCTGAGAGCCATCAGCTGCCAGCCCTCCCAGCAGCTGGGGAATGAGTGCCTCAGGCTTGAAGGAAGGACGGGACCATAACCCCACAGTGTCCACTACGGAACCACAGTAAAAATGTGGACATGAAAGCTCACCTGTGGCTTCTGTCTTCAGGCCTTTAGTTTTTGTTTTGTTTTGCTTTTCAAGATCATCCAGACTTTTCCTCCTCTCTCCATTCTTCACATTTAAATTTTCAGTACTTTTAAGCTTTCCCAAGCTAAAGATTAGAAATCAAGCTAAAACAATACTTGGCCTGAGACTCCTAAAAAATACTCTGGGTAAGTACCAGGTAGTAGGCTTTGTTGTAAAGGAGTCATTTTCTGAATTAATTTGGGCTTCTGGAAAAAGTTAGTTGAGTTCAGGAGGCAGGGAATTTGGGGTCTTCCTGTGCTGTGTGATTGGGCCGATCACGGAAAGATTGCCCAGGCCCTGCAGCTCTGAAATAGTCTCCATTTATAAGTAGCTCTGAACCCCTCTGGTGCTTACTGTCCACATCACTGACCTGGTCCTTGGAATGAACTGTCTCCTCCTGTTTATCACTTTGTATCTAATTGGAATTCTCAGGCTTGACTGCCTGGTGCCTCCTGGTTCAGGCCAGACTTCTGATTCTTCATGTCCACGATCAGGGCATACATGACATGTGAAGCTGACACCACTCCTGTCCTGGTTTTTGCATAATGTGGGAAATAACTTGTACCTGATCAAGCTTCAGTAAATGACATAACCGGTACTAACACTTCACCTGGAGATTGCTAAATATTGGCTGATAACAAGATTGACGGATGGGTGAGAGCCATTGGGATAAAGGGGTGCTTGAAACAGGGAAGTAGGTGGGCAGACACGGTAAGCAAAATTTCTAAAGTAGTTCCCCCTCCCCATCCTAAAGATGTCCCATCCTAATCCCCAGAACCTGTGAGCATGATGAAGTATCACTTCCATGATTCTGTGGTTAAAAAAGCACAGTTTACATGGCCATAAAGGGATCATCCTGCATTATCTAGATGGGCCCAGTGAAAGCACAGAAGCCTTGACAAATGGAGAGCTTTATTCAACGGGAGCAGAAAAGGAAGGCAGACAGCATGGAAGAATGTTATAGATACACTGTCGTTGCTCTGAAGTAGAGGGACCATGTGAGAAAAAATGTGAGTGGCTTCTAAGAGCCGAGAGAGAACCCCAGCAACATCCCGCAAGAAAACTGGGCCTCAGTCCTACAGCTGCAAGGGACTGAATTTTACCAACCCCCACGATGAGCTTGGAAGTGTGTTCTTTACCCAAGTCTCCAGACAGCAGCCCAGCCCAGGCAACTCCCTAATTTCGGCCTGAGACCCTGAGCATGGGATGCAGCCTATACTGCCAGGACTTCTAACCCACAGAGCTGTGAGATAATACGTTGGTGTTTTAAACTCCTAAATTTGTGGTAATTGGTTACTACAGCAGTAGAGAACTAGTACAGTATCCAAGATAACAAGTCTACTCAGTATTTTGAAAAGTGCTGTTTCTCTGGGGAAAACGAGAATTTTTTTTTATTTTTTATTTTTTAAGATTCCACGTATAAGTGATACCATGCAACATGTTTCTTTGGCTTATTTCACTTAGCATAAGGCCCTCCAGATTTATTCAGGTTGTTGCAAGTGGCAAGACATTCTTTTTTTTAATGGCAGAATAATATTTCTATATCTGTTATATATATTCTCTCTCTGTATACTTCTGTACAGAGACATATATTCTATATATAGAATATATTTCTATATATAAAATAGTGTGTGTATATATACACACATGCACCCCCCACCTTTTCTTTATCCATTCATCTGTCGACAGATACTTCAGTTGTTTCCATGTCTTGGCTGAGGTAAATAATGCTTCTGTGAACAGAGGTGTGCAGATACCTCTTCAAGATCGTGATCTCAGTTACTTTGCATATATACACAGTGGGAATGTGGAGTGGGAATGCTAGATCATATGATAGTTTTTTAACTTTTTGATGAACTACCATATTATTTTCCATAATAGCTGTATTATTTTACATTCCCCCTGGAAAAAAAGAAAGAGAAGAAAACAATTATGTTAACTCTGGTGATGATGAGGTGAAGTGAGGTGATGGATGTGTTAATTATCTCGACTTTGGTAATCATTCTATAATGTGTATGTATACCAAATCAGCACATTGTACACTTCAAATATATTATTCCTCAATAAAGTTATGAATAAATATTTTAGAAAAAGGAAAGTAGAATCTGCCTCTGAAACCAATCAGGTGGAAGAGGGGGAGGGGCAGACTAAGATCCAAAGCTTATGTGCACATATTATGTGCTGGCTTGAGCTTTGACTTTATAGATGCCACCCTGTTTATTTCTAATACTTATCCTATGTGGCAAATACTATTGTTTTCCTAATATTATCTCCATGGGCTGCCCATTGGTATTCAGAGAAATTAACTGATTTGTCCAATGAGTTCTTAATCCCAGCTGCAAACCAGAATCACGTGTTGAGCTTTAAAAAAAAATCCAGATGTTCAGACCTTACGGCTGATCCACTCAGTCAGTGAAATCCAGGCCTCTGGCACTTTTTAAAGCTCCTTGGATGCTTCTGATGTAACCCAGATGATGTTTGGCAACCATCTTTTTAAAGTGTGGTCCATGGAACCCCTTCAGGGCCAGGGAAGACACCAGTGGTGGTCTCCTGACAGTCATCCCCTTCTTCCTTTACAACAGAACCCTAGTTCTGTTCAGGTGCCCAAGTGCCTAGCCTTAAGGGATACATTACAGTCATCTGAATTTTACACTGTAGTCAATTTTCTCACATTTCACTTTCCCAAATACCTTCCCATCTCTTGTAGTTAGAGGCAACCGTAACACTTACCAAAAACACCTAAGGAGACCCTGCCAGGAATGGGGGATTTCTGGGAAAAGATTTTACTTATGAAAAAAGATAAAAAGTGCCTAAAGAGAGCTGTCCGGTACCATTCCTTGGGCATGGTCGTGAGAGGATGTGCTACTGGGAGCAGCAGTCCTCTGTGGCCCTGAGGCGAAAGGTCTGAGATGCAAGCTAACATGCTGAGAAGTTAGAGCAGAAAGCAAGCCCAGGACCCTTATGACATCATTGAGCCACACCAACTCTGAAACGATTATTAGGAGACTTCTTACTACGTGAGATGGATTATGGAGTATTTTGTTATGTACAGTGAAAAGCATTTCTAACTACACACAGGATTAATTTAGAATACAAATCGGAATTTCTGGTAATGGGGCCTAGATTACTTGCATTCTGCACAACCACCCAATTCACTGTGCACTGAAGTAAATACTGATTCAGGATCACCTGTCCAGAAAATGATGAAGCTTCTTCTAACTGGCCTATGTTTTTTCCACTTCGTTGTGCTACAAATGAATGGAAAGATGTCTGTATTCCTTTCTTGTTACTAAAGTCCCCATGAGAATGTTAGTATTAGTCATATATCGAAAAATAAAAGTAAGGAAATAACCTGAAAAAAACACATCTACAAGTTTTTTGTTAGAGAAAAAGTCTGTAAAACCCATATTTGCATATGAACTGGGAAGTAATGGGTATGTGGGGAGGGGTGGTAGAAGTGTAGGGGGAGCCAGGACAAGGCTCATTTTTCACATTAATTACAAAGGACTTGCTAAAGTGTAGTAGCTCCCAGGATCTCTGAAAACGCTCACCATGATCAGTTTATATGATTTTTTAAAGAGTTTTATTTATTTGAGAGAGAGCAAGAGAGAACATGAGCAGGGGGTAGGGGCAGTAGGGGCAGAGGCGGAGGCAGAGGCAGAGGGAGACGCAGATGCCCTGCTGAGTGCAGAGCCTGAAGCAAGGCTGGATTCCAGGACCCTGGGATCATGATTGAGGCTTAACTGAGCCACCCAGGCGCCTCTATACAACTTTTCATAAATATGTTAACTTTGCATATTAGAGTACACCCTAATAACCTAAATATATAGAAAGGCACAATCTCCCTCTCTAAAAAAGCTCCTAGACTTCTTATTTAGAGTGTCTTTCTATCTTCATTATGACTGCTAGAGTTGTCTCTGATATTTCCATTTGGAAATGATTTCCTGCGTAATAAGTTGTATGTGTGCTCCTGAAGTGTGTAGTCATCTCCCTTTTGTTCCTTGTCCTGTCCATAATCTAAAGCACAATTCTTTGAACATAGTAGGAGGTATTATTCAGCCAGTGTCAACTACAAGATCCCAAAAGACCCAGCAGGCAGACACCTTCTTAAGAACGGCTGTTTTGTGAGGCACCTGGAACATATCATTAGATCATTCTCTCAGATGGAGCCCCAAACACAGAAAAGCAAAGCATTCTCTTAAAGGTCACAGAGCTAAAAAGCTGCAGAGCCAGCTATCTGAATTTATTCCTGTACCCTTTCTCCAGGTTCATTCCTCACAATGCCCAAGTCACTCTTCTTTAAAATCAGTCTCAAATATATGTCCCTGTGGAGATTACATAGAATAGCAAGGTAACTATCGTCAACAAATAACATTCTGCCATTTAACAGAAAAAACTCAATTGTGGGTTTCTCTCATAAAATTACAATTTAAAGTCCTTGATATAGAGACACATAACTCTTATACTATACATTATATAAAGTGTAATGACTAGTATGTGGAAATTTAATATCCATTCACCATGTTAATGCATCAAAGCACAAGCTTATAAACCCTTTTTCTTTAATTTCACAGTCTTCCTGTCCCAGTTCAATGTTTGCAGCAAGAATTAGCATCTCACTAAATGTACAAAGTAAGTCTGGCTACTTCTTGTCTCACACTGGGCGCATCAGGGATTTTAGTCCATAGTGGTTAACGGTCAATAGAAAGACTTGCAGAAATATCCTTAAAATGTGGATAAAATCAAGTCTGGTCAAAAGGAGCTGCCATTTCCCCATCAGCACTGAGCCTAGATGTTCCCTTTGAGGACATCACTCAAAAGTCCCATTGATCAATCTGGAGTCCCTCCTGTTTTAGAACAAGAAGACCCCTTCCCCAACAAGGCCCTGGACCTAAGATATAGTCAATAAATGTTTATGCGAATGCTTGTCGCTTGAATTTGTCAGAATGGCCTTCTCCCTATAGGAAAGGGCTCCTTCCCACATGGCCCAGGAGAAACAAAGTGAACCAGGATTGCAATGGGTTAGGCAAAATTGTCTTCAGGCACCTGCCTTGCCTAGACTAGTCCTGAGCAACTTTCTGACACTCCCAACTTCCCCCTGCCACCCAGGACTTTATTACTTACTAGCTTCCTTTCCTGAAAGGTCAATACAATGAGAAATGGCTGGAGTTGGATTTCATCCATTATTTGAACTTTAAATTTTATTTGCAATGAGCAAGGCTCTAGCTACCTGAAATCAGGAGATTAAATCATTTGTTGAATGAATAACTTACTAAGTATTGATCATGGGCCAAGAAGGCATGGAGATTAAGCCATCAGGAAGTTTACAGAGAATTAAGGGCATGCAAACAGAAGGGTGACATGAGATCTGATTCTATATCAGATTAAAAGTATCCTTTTGGGGGAGTTGGGGGGGCGGGGAGATGTGCTCTTTAAATCCTAACTCTCAACAAGCCTACACTGTTGTAGATCCTCAACAAGAATCTACACTGTTGGCTCAGCCAGGAAGAACACCTTGAGGCACACACAGAATAGGCTTACGTGGATGGCAGGAGACCTTACTAGCCAAAGCCCAAGAAATGCCAAGAACCTGGAAAGAGACACAAAGTATTCCAAATAAGAGTTCCTAAAATGATGGTGTTAGCTTTTGTTGGACAGGTGTGAAAGTTTTGTTTAAATAGAAATCAACTATGTCTTGATTACAGAAGTTTATATCGATGCCCGCAGGTCTTCTCAGGTCTACATGTCTACTATTTGGGCTTTTTGGGGTGCCTGTCAATGTTTCCAGAGATACTTATGTGTTGGTGATACTCTTTCATAAATACTTTCTGGATAAAAATATAACTCCTTAAGTACTAGGTATGTTTTTTTTTTAAAAAAGATTTTATTTATTTGACAGAGAAAGATTACAAGTAGCCAGAGAGGCAGGCAGAGAGAGAAGAGGAAGCAGGCTCCCCACTGAGCAGGGAGCCCAATGCGGGCCTTTATCCAGGACCCTGAGATCATGACCTGAGCCAAAGGCAGAGGCTTTAACCTACTGAGACACCCAGGCGCCCAGTACTAGGTATGTTAAGACATAAGCCTAACTGCAAAAGAACTTACCAACCCTACATTTCAATTCAAGGATAACATTTTGGTTAGAAATATGTCATGAAAATCAGTTAATTGATGAGGTATGATAGTCATGTCTGTTCCAATGTGCCTTTAAGTAATTTTTTAAATGTTTTTACCTTTTGAAGAGTTAATACATATGCATGGTGCAAAATTCTATAGGAAAAGAAAATGCAGGAAAAATGAACATCTCCCTTACCTTGTGTTGATTTTAAAAATATGTGATGGGAAGAGGTACAGTGGAAAAACCCTCTCTTAAAAGGAGAATAAAACTGAATGGAGAAAGAATACTAAATGAGTTTTAATCCATAGTTTGGAAAAGAAATGGAGAAGGCATAACTCAGTCTACAGAGAAGACATTGCAGGCAAAAGTAAATAATAGATTCTATATGTTTCTATATGTGATTCAATACCTAGTACTAGATGTCAGTTGCCTGCCATGTATTTATTTACCTATGATACAATCACTCTGCAAGTTAGGTTTAATTGTCCCAATTTACTAATGAGGTTGAGAGTAAGTCATTTTCTTGGGTATGAATCCCAGCTCTGCCTCTTTCCAGCTGGGGAAGCTTAAGTTTATGGAAAGTTTTGAACCTCACTTTCCTCATCTATAAAATAGGAATAAGTAATATCATGAGCATGTGTGAAAGTTCCTTAGCACAGTGTCTTGGACATATGAAAACTTAATAATTCTTTTATTATTAAATAGTATACTTGAACCAATCAGATCTATGCTGGAAAACAGCAAATTAGAATGAACCTCACTCTAGTTTCTTATATTTTCATTCTCAAGATCTAACCCTAAGCTAAGTCATCTCAGTCCTCATCCGTGTGACTGGAGTTTTATTTTTCCAGAAAATGGGGCCCAAGGATCTTACTTGCCGCTATAAGTGATTATATTTTAACATTTTGCTCAGTTTCTGTGAATCATGATCAAGTTGCAAGGACATCTACTTATATTAAGAAAGGAAAAAGAAAGGAAAAAGAAAGAAAGAAAGAGAGAAAAGGAAGGAAGGAAGGAAGGGGGAGAGAGGGAGGGGGAGAGAAGGAAGGAAGAAAGGAGAGAGGGAGGAAGGGAGGCAGGAAGGAAGGGGGAGAAAGAGAAAAAGAAAGAAAGGGAAGAAAGGAAGGGAGGGAGGAAAAGGAAGAAAAGAAAAAGGGAGGGAGGGAAAGGGGGGAGGAAGGAACAGGAGAGGAGAGGAGAAAGAAGGAAAGATAAATAGGCCCTCTATCTCCATTTCTCATCTCTGATTCCCTGATTCTATGATGGTATGAGCCTCATATCTCCACATGCTCTCCATAGTCCCACAGAATATCAGTTATAAGGGATTCTGGCCTTTTGTAGGGTGATGAAGTACATTTTTTTTTTCTCAATAAACTCCATTAACACATGGCCACCCAGAGAGAGGAGAAAACTTTGCTAGGGTCTGTCTTCAGAGCCAGGCTAAGAAGGCCAACAGGGCATCTGGCAGGGACACCAATATCTAAGGGACACCAAAAGATTTCTGGACATAATAAGATTCATAAAGCCATGTTAACCAAAACTCACCTCAGGGAGAGATATGTATATGTAGGGAATACTTTATTAGACTTATTGAAAATAAGACTTTATTCTTTCTTCTTATTGAAAATAAGACTTACTTCTTATTGAAAATAAAAGCTAAGGCCTCCAGGATGATTCTGGAGTAACATGACATGTTCATCGAAATACCAAGTGTTGGTTCAGTTAACTGAATGCTTACTGTTTTGCTTTTGGGTGTAAAGTGTGGAGATGAGCTGGGTACTACTCACCAGCCTCCCACTGCCTCTACCCTTTCTCCTTGCAAAACTCAGCCTCACCAAAAACCAGTGTTGAAAAGTAGCTGGAGATAAAATTTAATAGGATCACCAGGTACTCATAGATCTTGATTTATATTTCCAACTATTACTGGGGATGTCACATATAGAACCCGTACCATGTCTTGATGTTGGGTGTTACGGTTCAATCCTCTACACTAGAGGCTGTTTGTTGGAGCTCTTCCCTTCCCAGAAGAGGGAGACATGCCTGATTTCACCATCAAGAATACAGATTTAGCCGTCGCAGTGGGATTCGTTGGCCCCACATCTTGCTAATGGCCAATTCACCACTACACATAGCTAAATCAAGCACAACTCCTTGCCATTATTTAGAATATAAAAAAGCAATTGCCAGGAATAATGTGTGTGTCGGCGAGTTGATTCTATTATATAGAGCTGTTAAGTTCTGGCTCCATCTGTCTTGCAACGTTGTGGGGTATTTCTTGATGCATGTGTAGATAATGACATGTCAACAGCATAGATAAGTTTGCGTGAGTAGTTGGCCATTAACTGTTAATACGTTGATTGTGGTTTGTTCCATAGCCAAATTCCATATCTTTGTTGGTTTTTTGTGCCATGTTATATAGACGCAAAAAGAACCAGAAATCTCATTCAACTTTACTTGTAGACTAGAGAGGAATGGATTTGAACAACCACCATGTTACTATATACCTTGCTATTTCAAACATTGAAATTGAAGATTTTTTTTTAATGTGAATTGTTATCTTGCATGTACAAGGGCATGATTTGATCGTAGCACAACCTTGAGGACATGTGAGTCTGTGTGACTCGAGGAGCTCTGGACACAGACATACAAACATCCTAATAAGTATCAAATTCATATGCCAAGGAAAAGGAGCTCTTGTAATGGGTCAATTTCTGTGCATTAGAAATGTTAAAAAGTGGTATCGAGAGGAGATGCACCAAAGAAGCTTCAGCATGTGCCTTTGTCCAACGATAAGATTTGTTTTAAAATTTATGTGCATATCTGGAAGTAAGTTATAGAAAATGCAAAATCTGTCCTCCCTCTTAAAGTAGATATTAGTTGACAAGCCATGTGATAATAATGGCTATAGTCAGCTGTTGGTAATTTTGCAATATTTAAGGGAGAGAGTATAAATGAAATCTTCTTTTGTGTCCTGTTTTCAGTTAACTATGAAAGGAATCAATATGTTCAGTCTCATCCAAGATTTCTTTATGAACTATAAGCTAAGCCTTCATGTGTGTGGATCAGTTTGCACTGAAAGTACCCCCTGCTGTGCCTGGTAAACCGTCAAGCTTTTCTGCCTAGACACAGAAAGGAATAGCTATTTGTATAATACATGATCATGCAGGTGCTGCAAGAAATTTGTTTACAAAAACAAAAAAATGCTCAGTCCTTATATAGTAACAAAATCTCTACCAGGAGGTGAAAACCAAATCTTTGCTTCTTTCATGATTTTTGTTAAGGAATTGGTAGCTGATACATCATCTCCTTCTGTGTAGGAGGTGACTTCCAATGGTAGCATGTTTATTTTGTAAGAGGGCAAAATTATGAAAATTAGTAATGTGTTTCTTTCTTCGTCTCTCTGAGAGGGTAGTCTTCACCTAGTTGACCTGAATGCCTGTCTAATTGAAGGGCGTAGGGAGTGGGGTGCAATGGTGGAGATTGGGATTTATAGTAAGAAAGAATGCAAAAAAAATTATATTATTCAGATTCTGACATAAGAAATAAGATTATGCAGAAAAAATAAAAAGGACTTCCAAGTCAGGTTATTGCCTTGAGAGAGGATTTTCCAAATACTCTTATATCTCCTCTTTAACATATCACCATCTCAGCCTGGATGACCCAGTTTATAGAGTCTGTGGGCTAGAGAAGAAACCTTTGCTTCCTGACAGCAAAGCTCCAAGACCTGCTACTATACAAAAGAAGATACAACGTCACAAAACGAAAGGCAGCCCACCCATCCTTCTTCCCAGGGGATGGTGGAAAGAGGGAAGTAGGATGGAGAAGGAAAACTAAGACAGCAAAGTACAGGGATGACATATGCCCCCCTCCCCAGCTTGATGAGCAAGGAAAACTTGGAAGGAGAGGAGCCAGAAGGATTCTTGCCCCAACTCTTCGCTTGAAACTCAGAGGGATTGCCTCACAGACTGCTCTGCACCAACCTGGAGAGAATCTACATCATTTAGCTGTGCAAAGGTCAGGAGGAGTTTGTGGTTTCCCCAAGAGGTCCTGGTTCCCATGTGGTGTACATATAGGATCCTGCAGTTGAGGAGACTGGGGTGGAGAGAGTCCCAGTGGGGGTTGCTGTCATGGGTTGGGTGTTCTCTGGAGAAGGTTACAGAGCAAGTCGCCAGGCCAGGGACTCAGAAGTGTTGACAGTCCCTGAGAAACCAAAGTGGGACTGGGTCAGTAAAGGGGAGACCAGATGACAGAGTGGCCACGGATCCCTCAGATGAGCTCTAACCACATGAAGACCTTGGGGACTGCTCTAATGATTCCTAACCATCGGCATTGAAGAAGAGGTCCAGAAGAATATGAAAAAGTGATAACTTGTGTGGGGAGTAGAGAGGAGCATGCAGATAATGCTAAAATAGCACCCATAAGAACTTTGGGGGCACTCTGTGCTGTTCAGTAGCCCCACAATGGAGCCACAAGTATCAACTGGGCAAGAACCAACCAGGGGAATGGGTCCATCACCCCAAAGTCTACTGTCCCAAGAGTCATGAAAACCACATCCCTATCCACAGAAACCATTTTGGAAGGAGTTAGGGGGACACGCAATATAAGAGATCACAGATGCTCTTTGTTTTTTTCTTTTTCCCCAAAGCTGAGCATTATTTAAAGGGATTGTTTCCTTTATTCATTTGAACTAAGATTCACATAGGTAAGGGCTAAAAGTTAATGATTTTCCCTTTCCGCCAACCACCATCACCACTACCAGAAGTCAGGGGGAGTCCACAATATTTATGGATAAAAATAAAGGAACGTGGGGCTCCTGGTGGCTCAGTCAGTTAAGCATCTGCCTTCAGCTTAGGTCATGATCCCAGGGTGCTGGGATAGAGCCTTGCATCTGGCTCCCTGCTCAGTGGGGAGCCTGCTTCTCCCTCTGCTGCTCCTCCTGCTGTACTTGTTTTCTCTGTCAAATAAATCAATAAAATATTTTTTTAAATAAATAAAAATAAAAGAACAAATCTCAGTTGTAGTTTAAGTTAAATCTGCAACCCTGTTATATTTGCTTTTGAAAACCATGAGAAATTTGTGTTTATGTGCACCAAACAATACTTTAGTTGAAAATTTAAAAAACAGAAAGTTTATCCTTCACCTAGCACATATAGCAACTGTACTCAAACATGAAAATGAACAAAATTAATTCCTCTAAATCGTGATCTAATAAGAACATGGCGTTGCCAGAAATTATTTGCTTTTACAGGAAATTTCTAGTTGGGATAAAGCGTGTCAAAATGACTTTCCTTTTCTTGGACCATTTTAGAAAATGAAGAATTGACCATCACAACTAATGTGACAACATATTTGCAACAATTGAGTGACTTTTTCCATGGATATATTTCCATTGGAGATTTTTGTAGAAAAAAGAAAACAGCAAAAAAAGATATCTGGGGCCATTTAAGAAAAACAACCCTCTATTCCATCAGTGATAGTGATCTATATAAACCATAATCTTATTGCAATATGACACAATAAATCTATTTTAGCAAAAAAAGCCTTCGGAATTTCCTGTGATATCCTACAAATGGCAAGAACAGCAGTAGAGATTATGTGAGAGATTTTTCTACTTTAATACATCAAAAAAGGTCTTGCGTGAATCACACCATCCTGGACAAATCCACCATGATAATCACTCTGTGACCTGAAGCCTTCTTGAACACAACCTTCTTAAGTACATCCTCAGGGCATTACATCTTTGATCTGCCCTGGAGATAGAACTATGACACACACCAGTCTCAAATATTCCCCTCCTGGATGGTTTCCTAGCATGTACTCTCCAGCCTGTAGGGCTATAAAAGCAGGTCTTACCAGAGGTGGAGTTGTGGACATCTACTTGTTTTGTGGCAGCCTAAGACATGCTTCTGTATATGTCACCTTAATAAACCATTTCTTGTCAAGCTGGACTTGTTGACCTTTTTTCCAGTCTTACAATTCCTTCAGCCTTTGGAGGTCATTTCGCATATAACTTCCTTTCACAGAAGTCTAGAAACTGATAACGATGCCAATATATTTATTTTTAAGTAAAATCTCTTTATTTCTTAAATGTCTTTGAGCAAAAGCTATAGGAGAATATATTGTTTTTGTAGGACCAAAATTTAATGTGTTCTTATTAATTTAAGATTATAACAAACACTAATTATTTTTCATTCTATAGTTGTAATTATCTAAAATGTATATCCTCTTTCAGAGGTTTGTAATACGTGGTATAAGAACATAATCTGAGAGCAAAAGGATGCCAGTTGCCATCAAGTTAAGGACCAGGGTTCAATATTCAAACTGTCAGTACAGGCTTCCAAAGATCTGGAGCTTATGTTCCAACAGCAGCAAGTCATTGCAAAGCCCAATGCCCTGATCTAAATGTAACTGAAACCTAATGAAGTCATCCACTTGCCTTTCATTTTAAACCATGTCTTATATGATTTGATACAATGTAATGTGTGTTAAGGAGCAACTTGAAAAGCTGGGCATTACATAATCACTCTTATTGATATAAAACAAATGTAATGACAGTCTAAATTGTAAGAGTACATGTTGAATATAAAATCATTTCAAGTAGTCATTCTTATGATGAGCTATTAGATCTTAAAAGCTCAACGTGCCTGAGCTTTTATTGAGCTTTCCACATCTAATGTATTAGCTCAGTATTGTTTCCCCTTCCTGCCAGCATGCTTCCAGCTGGCATTCCTTGTACATCCATCCACCCAGGACAGCTCCTTTTCCTTCTTCAGTGGCAATGGGGCTTGAGTGAAAATGGTGGAACCTGCACCTGACACCGCAGCCTCTCTCCTTTACTATCCCCTTTCTTGTCTAGTTACTGTAACTTCTCACATACCATTGGAGCACCAGATCCATTTTCAAGGTCTCTACCATGAGAAGATGCAGGGAGTGTGGAAAATCCTCATATGTATAGTATGTTCTTAAAGCAAAGCTAGAATTGTGCAATTGGGAAGATTATCTGGATTCAAAGTCAGTTTTGCTGCCAAAAAATTTGCATACAACCAGAGCCTGCCAAGGTTTCCTACTTTTTCAGTACAAGGTTTTAAGTTCTTCCCCTCAGATAGTACTTTCTTGAGTGTTTTTGAGGAACCTAAGTATGCATTGAGAAAATCTATTGCATGATAATCCTCTAGGACTTTTTTTTTAAGATTTATTTATTTATTTTAGAGGGGGAGAGAGATAGTCGGAGTGGGAGGAGGGGCAGAGGGAGAGAGAGAGGGAGAGAATCCCAAGTGGATTCCCTGCTGAGAGTGGACCCTGACCTGGGGCTCCATTTCCTGACCCTGAGATCATGACCTGAACCGAAATCAAGAGTCGATGCTTAACTGACTGAACCACCCAGATGCCCACTCTGGGACTTTGAGTTCAGGGATATACACATCCCAGCAATCACAGTCTCCAAGAATGGGTTCTATTCTCATTGCAGCTTTTGGGGTTTGGGTATAACCTCTCAGAAATGAAGCTATTAGCTGGATAAGAAACAAATATCTCCAAAATTGAAATTCACCCTGAGGGTTCCTTAAACTCTCTGTGATATATAACCAAGATGAGTTATGGAGAATTAATTACAGACTCCTGAGAATCTAAGAATGGGACATCAGCCCATTTGTTCTGATCCCTGAATCATGCCATTGCATAAATTCAACCTACCTTAGGTAAATTTGGTGTTTATTTTTGATAACGCAGCAAGTATGACTCTTTAGAAATTTGAGTAGGTGTGTGTTAATACTAATATGTAGTAAAAAGATTATGCCTTCTAAAATTTGGACAACAAACTGAAAAAGTGGTATTTCTGTTTTTTGAATAAAAAGTAAATGCATTTAAAGTGTATATGTATATATATATTCTATTATATACTATATATACGATATACAAACATATAGTATAAGTAAACATATGGAGTAAAGTAAGAAACATATAAGTAAACATAGAGCATAAGTAAGAAAAAGAAATTTATCAGTAGGAAAAAAATAATTCTATTTATACTACCTGTGTCAGAGTTATATTATTCAGAAATGTATTAGGTCAACTTAAGTACTATTTATTACATCAGAATTACCAATACCCTTGTTACCGCGTTTAGAAGAAACAACATGGATCAGTTACCAGTTCCACCTTAAATAAAGTAAGTCATTTTCTTCTTTTTCAATAGTTGAAATTTAAGAAAGAAATGGTCCCGATGGCCATAGGATCCCATAAGCAGAAGATGAACATGTTCCAAATGGCAGTGTAGTTCCAAGGAGACCTTTAGGTTTTTATTCCAAGGGTTGGCTCAATACTTCATTACACAGAAAGTGTGTTTCATCAGGCGAGACCTTCAAATCTAAACTCCTCTTTGGTCAAGGGAATGCTAATGACTGTCTGACAGCTTGTCACAGACATTGGATTTCTTACCCCCATCATCCTTGGCCAGTGTTCCCTCTGACGGCCGCCATGGTGTGGACTGCCAGCAGTCACCATCCCCACGATATTGGGAGGAGTCTTGTTTCCAGCAAACCTTCTTTTACTGTCATCTCTATGTTGCATCTCTATTCCAAGTCACTCTAGAATTTATAGGCGGGCTAGATTTTAATTTGCATTTGTTCGTTTTATTGCTTTATATGACTCCTTTTCATGAATCTGTGTCTGATCTCCCCATGACATCAAAATGACTGGAAGGTCTGATTCTCAGAGGTCATGCCTCTGATTTAATTTAGGACACTTTGGGACACGGTTCCCACCCCCAAACTCTCTTGCAGATCAGCAAATGACCAAATTATTTAGTGGAGAAGAGAAAGAAGAGAGTGGGAAGAGGTGAGATCTGAGACAAGTCTCAAACCTCCCTCTGATGGGAAACCTTTACCTCTCAGAAGTTATCATTTGTTAGATAGCACTGCACAGAGCTGGTCATCAACCAACACTAAGCACTTGCTTTTACCCAGGATAAAAGTATCTTGTATGCAAATAGTGATGATTCTTATAATGACATGTGATGTCTGAACAACATCGTCAGATGGTAATGACAAATTAGAGGTATGACAGGGAAATGCTTGGCAAACACCCCAACTCTGGGGGCACCCTCAAGCTTATCCAGTGGGTCCGGGGCAAAGGCAGGGGATGGGGGCTTTCACTTCCACTCCTCCATCCTCCTTGGGGTGTCTAGGCCCAAGTCTCAGAGAGCTGGTTATTCTGTTTTTAAAAAAGGGCAGTGTCCACAAGAATAGTTCCAATAGAGCTGAGTGATGTCTGAGGGCATCACGCCTACCAGGGCCTACAAGGGTAGTGCAGCCTGCCGTGCGCGGGAAGGAGGAAGGATCCTGTGGTCTCTCAGCACAAGCACCTGTGGAGGGCACCAGAGTGGTTAGTCTACTGGTCACTTGTGACAGCTGGCAGAGATGTGTATACACAAATCAACACTGAGAGGTACACATACAAAAGGTGAGGGCTTAGAGCAAAACAAGAGCTGAGCAGGTGGCCTGGTTGTGCCAGGAATTCCATCAAAATTGGAAGTGGGGAGTGGAACCTCAAGCCTTGGTTCTTGGTTAAGTCCTAAAAACTTCTGTGGCAGCCAATGCATAGGAGGGAATGGGGCCGAGAGTGAGACTCTGAGGATGAGTAAGAATGAGAACAGCTCGGCTGACACTGAGTGCTCAGGGAGTCAAGAATGAGTGGCTGGTTATACTGTGGGCAAAGCATGGGGATGGGAAACCAAGGACATGCAAACATGTCAAATGGTGACAGCTTGGGTCAAAGTCACCAGAAGGATCAGTGCTACCAGGATGTTGGCTTTTTACTCTTTAAAATGTTTATTCCCCACCCCCACCCAACCCAGAATATGAACTCCTTGACTTGTTCACTGCTGTCTCCCCAGCTCCTGGAATACCCTGGCACATAGAAGGTGTGCAATAAATATTACTTGAATGCTTGATGAATGAACTGGCTGGTATTCCATCTCCGTCTCATTTGTGGAGAGATAAAGAGCCAGCCAGCCTACAAAACCCATTCTGGACTTAGAAGCAATATGAAGCCATGATTCCAGTAAAAGCAGAGAATCGCTCTTGTGTTTCTTCCATTCTCTACTTTCCCCTGTCCCAATATTTTGCCCCCCGCCCCGCCCCTGACCAGCAAAAGACCTTTTCTGTCCATATTGAGTCCCAACACCAGCCCTCAACATGATTCTCCCCCCGCCACCCGACACTATTTTACCACACAGTGGGGCGTCACTCTGCTTCTCCGTGCCAGGAGCTTTTCCCAGCACCGCAAAGTTTGGTGAGTGGAGGTGATTCTTCCCAATACAGAAAAGGCCTAGATGAAAAGCAGAGACATGGGCTAGAGGTAGATGACGCCTTTCTGGAGGACACTTTATATCTTCCTGAATTTCATCCGTTATACCAGCCCCTACTGATTTAATGTGTAGGCTTGCTGCACAACTATATTTAGCAACAGTTCAGAATAGCACTGAGTGACTTCCTGCAGTCGTTGGCACAGCATCTGGTGATGTTGGATTCTTTACTGTACCTGCACAGGTCTCTTTTATTCAGATCTTACTGGGGACACTTAGCTGCTAGCTCACAACCTCTTTGAAAATAGTGATACGAAGATAATTTGCTATAGATAGCTTCATCCAAAAAAAGAATTAGCAAACATGGAGAATCCACAGTATGTACTCCTCTGGTTTCCTGAGGTCCGTTGGTTAATGTGGAATTCTTTAAAAATGTAAGAGACATTTTGATACCATCACAATCAGGATTCTATTATATCACTATTGGCCACCAGACTAAATTTTGTGAGCTAGTCCCCTCTCCCCACACCCTAGACCTCACCCAGAGCCTAACATGGTGACTAGTTCATAGTCCTCAGCAGATCGGTACTGGCCAGATTAAAGAGAGCACTCATTAATCAGTGTGACAGGAAGAATTTGAATGAATAATTCTTATTTCCTTCCAGTCTAACAAGAGGGAAAGAGCCCAATAAACACATGTGTAACTTTGATAGAATTCGTGAGTTCTCCTAAACATTTGGAAATCAGTGATTTCATTTCCCAGACACATAGAGTATATTATAGTTTAGCATGGAATTTTTTATGTAGTTAGATACTTTACTAACCAATTTGGTGTCCTTTTTTCTGGGCTTTCACTATAGTATTCATGAATCTATTAATTTTTCTTTTCTAAAAAGAGCTTTTTAAAGAAAGCAAAGGAACTAAGTCACCCCTGTGGTGAGGCCAGGGATGGTGGTAGAAATGGAAAGGGGGAGGGACTACTAGCTATTATTCGGTAGGTTTTGATTTGCAGGAGGTCTCTCTCACATGTGGAAATCCTCCACTCCAGTCACCTTCATGTTGGTAGAAGGTAGTCAGAGCAATATGCAAATAGAAAATTCTAAGATGAATGGACTAGAGGAGGGAAAGTTACATTTGCACGTTGCTTTTTTCATTTTTCCAGCAATGATCCTTTGGTGCTTTACATGGTCCCCCCCCCCACTTTTTCTGGAGCTATGGTTGAGGACGTGCCCTAATTACAAGATTCTGTGCTGTGGAAGCTGCTGTTTATGCCTGAACAACTGCTCAGAATATCGCTGTAATTGCACGTCTGCCTTTCTGACTTCAGAAATGGGAGTATGACTTACATGTTTGGAGAAGGTTAAAAAAGTGCTTAGGGCTAAATGAAAAATAAAAAGCACTGAAAACTTGCTAGTATTTCACTGTAGTTCTGTTGTAACCAGTAGCAACACTTGGAATTTGCAAATTCTGTAATGTTTTAACCCTTGTGGTGCATAATCCCACCCCACCCCCCACCTCCCAGAAATATGAGGTGGGCTTGAGGGTTATCATTACACGCAACTTGCAGTTAAGAAAAGAGAAGTGACTTCTTTTGCTCATTGAGTCCCTGGTCTCTGTGGGAACCATTCTGTCCCTGTCCTCTCATGTCTTACATGTGGGAGGAAGACTGATGAATCCTTATCTGCAGCTTAGACCTCTCTGTAGAGCTCTTGTCCCATATATCCTCCTAGTCATTGTCCACAGACATCCCCCAGGTACCTTGAAATGAGCATTTGAAAACTGAGCTCATCCTCTTTACTCTGATGTTGTCCTATATTTGCAGACAAATTTACTATTGTCTCAAAACAAAAAGTCTAATGAAAAATGCAGACATTTTAGTCAATATACGCTGATTTGACTAAATATTTCCATGGTTATTGCAGACCAACTCTCAGCACCACTATTTATTAGGTATTCAGGAGCTATGTAGCCTTAACTTTCCCAAGTCTCAATTTCCCTCCCATGTATCGGGCGAACAATAATACTTTACAGCAAAACTTCCAACTGCTGTTCTGAGACACCAAGGTATCCCAAATGCAGAAATAATAAAATGTGGAGATAGATAATTTTCCCTTTACTCCTCAAAGTTCTTGGTTGAGACCCCCATAATAACAGATGAACAGAAGGAAAGAACCAATTTTAATTAAGTGCATAATTCATTTTAATTAAAATCAATTATGCAGTTAATTACATTAATTTTAAATAATTTACGATTTTAATTAAATTAATTAATTATGGAGTCCCACAAAGAAATGAGGCTAGAGGCTAAAGAAAAAAGGCTGTGAGGCTAGAGAAAAGTGTTCTGGGGCTTCACAGGTGGGGAGGGCAAGTCAAAGGAAGGTGAGAAGAGGAAATACTGGGTAAACAAAGGTTGTCCTGCATACAGGTAAGTCTCTCTAGTGAAAAAGTCATCTCTGGTAATAGCCCTTTTCCTGATCCGGACACCCTTTCTAATGTAAATTTCCCTTACAAAAGGGTAACTTCTCTTCTGCTCTCAGAGCTTCTTCTGCATCCGGTTTCTCAAAATTATCAGGTCAATATAATCCTTATGCCAAAAAGGCATGTTTTGGGGTAGCGCATTCTGCTACCCTTCACAAATGCATTACAAAGATGCCAAGATACTGGCTGGAGCCTCCCACCCCTCGCCCCGGGCTGTATGTGTGTCATAACCTGAAAGGTCATATGTAAAAAACCAACATAGGGTCTGCAGTACCAGAGGCATTAAAATGCATGGTACTTACTATTTTGTAAATGGGTGTCTTTTTTCTCAAAGGAAGATAATGATATCTCATGTTTATTGAACATTTGCTATGCATCAGGCACTTGATGTACTGTACCTTATTGCATCTAAACATCAGAGTGATTTTATGGGCTCAATAATATTATCGACAAGAAGCAAAGCTCAGAGAAGTTTATTAACCTGCAAAATACTTCACTCAGTGAATGGTTAACCCAGACGGCATCATGTCAGATCCCAAGTTCTTAACATGGAGTAATTGCCTCTTACCGGGAAGGTCCTACATTCTGCAAAGTCCAGTGCTACCAGTGAATGAGAAACTGGTATTTATACATGTAAGAAAGTCTGAAGCCTGTGACTCAAGTTATGCCAGAGACCCACAAGGGCTTCATTTCTACTGTCAAATAAATACAGTCCAAAAACCTATGTGAAGTAACACTTTAGATACTAGTAGTAAATAGTCATTGGTATGAGGTAATTTTTCCTATTTTGCAAGGAAGAAAGGTCCCTCAGCTCTGGGACCTCTATGAGGAAAGGAGCCTCAGAGGAGATAGAAATAAGCCAAGTGGGGGAAGACAGAATTCAGAAAGAGGAAATGTAGTGCTCTAGTGCTACTTCACTATTCTTCCAGGCATAGACGAATTCTCTTTTTAGATAGAATGGGACCAAGGACATGTGAGCACTTTATAAATATGTCGTTAGAGTAGTGATTATTTCTTTCCATCCCTTTCAACATCCTCACTGCCTGATACAGACTAACTGGCAGTTTTCGAAGAAATGACAGAAAATATTCTAGCTAAGTTAATAGACAATATACCAAAGGGGCTGGGAACCCTGCATAGCCTCAAAGTGATAAGAGTGCAATAAAATATAATCATCAACTTAATGGTGAGGATTTTTTTTTTAATTACCACGACAATGTGAGCAATTTTCATCCAATTAACAGTTGCTTTGGATATAGAGTGACTAAGTCAGCGAGCTTCTGGTTTTCCTGTAGGTAGAAAACATTGCCATGGCAGATGTTTCATGAGGATCAGTAGCTTGATTTTCAATAGAGAGGTTCCTTTCCTTTGCAGGGAATTCAGTGCAATCCACTTTAACACAACAAATAATGACTACCTACTACGTACAAGGCAATCTGATAAGCCTAAGAAGAGAAACAAAAATAAGTCTCAGTGCTTCCTCTCAAGAAGACAATAAAGAGGAACAATATGTGCGCATATATTATGATAATCCATGGTAGAATAAATGAGTGAGGATATCTGGTCTGGGTGGAAAAGCTTTGTTTTGCCTTTTAAAGATTTTTTTTTTTTTTATTTCTTTATTTGACACAGAGAGAGAGAGATCACAAGTAGGCAGAGAGGCAGAGAGAGAGGAGGAAGCAGGCTCCCTACTGAGCAGAGAGCCCGATATGGGCCTCGATCCCAGGACCCTGAGATCATGACCTGAGCCGAAAGCAGAGGCTTTAACCCACTGAGCCACCCAGGCACCCTGTTTTGCCTTTTAGATGGCCTGGAAGATGGGCAAGATTCCAAACCTTGTGACAGGGGAAAGAGTTTTCAAGAAAAGAAAATACTACTAAAATACAAGGCATTGGGGTCTCCTGGGTGGCTTAGTCATTATGCATCTGCCTTCAGCTCAGGTCATGATCCCAGGGTCCTGGGATTGCGCCCTGCATCAGGCTCCCTGCTCCACTGAAAGCAAGCTTCTCCCTCTCTCACTCCTCCTGCTTGTGTGTCCCTCTCTCGCTTTGTTTCTCTCTGTCAAATAAATAAATAAAATCTTTAAAAAAAATACAAGGCATTGGATTATAACGGAGAAAAAAATATTTTTATTTTTCCTCTAGTCACCTTGGGTCCATTAACTGGGGCTCTGAAAATTAGACAGATTAACAAGACAAAGACAAGCAGAATTTTATTAATTTTTGCTCATGGGGCTACTCTGTGATGAATAACTTGAAGGAGTGGTTAGAACTTAATTTAAATAGCATCTTAACAAAGAACAACTGGTTTGTGGAGAAGTGACAAGACAAAGAAATGGGACTTTGAGCTTCCAGAGTTGGCAAATTGTGGGAAGGCAAATAGATGAAGAAACTAATGGAAGCCAAGGATTTTTTTTTAGCAATGTTTGTTTGTATTGATTCCTTTGGTGCCACTTCTGGGCCGTTCAGAGTCTAGACTTGTCTCCAGTGGTTAAGAATCATCCTTCCCTTTGTAAGAGAAAGGAGAAGGACAGAGAATTGTTCTTATGTTTGCCTTTTTCCAATGGCCTTCAGTAACAATAATCCTTAGGTCACAAAGGCATATTTTGAGGTGGCATGCTCTGAACCCCTCCAGGATATACTGGATTGAATAAAATATGTTAAAATTAGCTCCACGTATTTCTTTTTACTTTTTAGACGTGACCACTAGAAAATTTGAAGTTACACATACTATTTTTCTATAGGATAGTGCTGTGGGCCAAATTTTGGCACACCTTGAACATCAGACAAAGTGTTTGAAAGGTGTTTCTCTCCCAGCACCAGATTTTGGCAATGTGAGGTGGCTGTGACACCATCAGTGAGGTAGGACACAGCTGCTATTATGATGATATCTTGAAGGATACCAAGAATTGGAAGGGGGCTGGAAATCAAGCTGATCTATTGGCTCTGTTTCAGTAGGTGGTCTGGGGTTTCACTCGTAATAGAAATAAATGATAAAGGTGCTAATATTGCTGCTGTGATAGTAAAAGGAGAGGCAATAACTCTCAAGAAAAACTAGAAGTTAATCCAATACCAGATTTGCTCAGTTTCGATTTTATAGAAAATACTTCATCATTGAAATTTCTGTAAGAAATATATCTGTTACTACTAGTCTAAATCTCTCTAGACTGTAACTTCCATTTTCCCCTTGAAATGATAGTTTTTAATGGAATTGTTAAAAACTGAAGGTTGCTTAGGGACCCAGTTACTGAGGTTTTACACCATGTGAAATTTACCCGAAGTGCTTCAGAGTAGTTAGTGTGATGTGTAGGTGTCTGTTTAAATTAGTTTTAATCTATACCCAAGGAGAAATTTGTTAACACCTGAAGTAGTCTAATCGTAAATCCATACTTGAAAAGTGGGTAGCACGTGAAAGATGTACTTTGGATGACATTTCTGCAAGAAGTTCAAAAATTGCCGTTGGCACCTGCACCTAAGGGAACCAATAAGGGATAGCGTAAGGGTGAGGCGAATGACGTGCTGTGTGAGGAGCCTGGCAGCTAACACCCTGGGGAGAAACTCCTAGCCTTAGAATTCTGCCCTGCAAGCCTTTTTTTTTTAGGGAGCACAAGCCAGGGGGAAGGGGTGGAGGGAGAAGGGGAAGCAGACTCCCTGCTGAGCAGGGAGCCAGATCACAGGACTCTGGGATCATGACCCGAGCTAAAAGCAGACAGTTAACAGACTGAGCCACTCAGGGCCCCTGCAGCCTTCTTTCAATGGAGGATTCTCTAGTCTGGCCCAATTAGGAAGTTAGCTGATCTTCAGTCAGAACATGTTCCCATTTTCTTGGGAACCACCCTTTCAGATGAAGTGCTCTTTGGAGTTCCTAGCCGATTAGGGAGCTAGAATTCCACTGAGCTTCCAGAGCAAGATGGATGAGTGTTGGAGAGCCAGTTTGTAATATTTGCACACATGTCCTGGTCTGAGATCTATTTCCTTGAGAGGTTATGGGAACACCAGTAGCCAAGTGACCATACATCCTGGTCTGCCTGGGAGAGCCCCAGTTCACACTTACGATCCAGTGTTGACATTAATAACACCACCTTTCAATCTTAAAGGTGCCTGGATTTGAAAGATAAATTATACCGTTACTCTTGTGTGGTGGCTTTAAAATTTGCCCACAGATTCTTTGCTATTTCCCCCCTTTAAGATGTGGAAACTAATTTCCTACCTCTTGATTATGGGCTGGATTAGTGATTGGCTTCTAAGAAATAGCATAAGGCCAGCTGTGATGGTGTGTTGACTTTGGTGTGGAGCATAAAGGCACTTACTCCTCGTTCTCTTTTGGATCACTCACTCTGGGGAAGGCTGGCTGCCATGTTGTGAGCGTTTAGTAAACTAGGCACCCGAGATTCTGGTAAAGTGGCTTCCCTAAATTCCCACAGCCAGGCAGGTGGTGGAGGAGTCAGCTCTCAGACGGTGTCTGTCTAACTTGAAACCCACACTCTTTTTTTTTTTTTTTTTTTTTTT
>LNAC01000246.1:235650-358575 GCA_002007465.1 Ailurus styani
TCACCAAAGCACAAACCCTCCCCAATGTCCATAACCCATCCACCCTATCCCTACCCTCCCACCCCCCAGTAACCCTCAGTTTGTTTTATGAGATTAGAAGTCTCTTATGGTTTGTCTCCTTCCCCATCCCATCTTGTTTCATTATTTTTCCCTCCCTACCCCCCACAACCCCCCACCCTGCCCCTCAAGTTCCTCATATCAGAGAGATCATATGATAATTGTCTTTCTCTGATTGACTTATTTCGCTCAGCATAATACCCTCCAGTTCCATCCATGTCGTTGCGAATGGCAAGATTTAGTGAAACCCACACTCTTAAAAGAACAGAAGTGTGTTCTACTGCTTTGCAAAAAGGAATGCAGAAAAATGATATAACAGAAATTTTGGCAAAAGGCCATGAGCAAATGCAGAAAGACTCTGAGAGATTGTAAACCTAAGGTTTTACATGCTGGTTTTACCACATATTTTTTCAGGATGTGTAATACATTCACATGGTTCCAAAGACATGAAACACATTTCAGTGAAACCTCTCTCTCTCACCCCTGTTCCCAGCCACCTACTGCCCCTTCTTAAAGACAGTCAACGTTACTGGTTTCCTGCATATCTTTCCAGAAATATTCTATGCTTGTACAAGACCATATGTACATATACCCTTACGACTGCCATTTTTAACACAAATGATAGCATAGACTAGATACTGTTTGGCACTTTATGTTTTTATTTACCTAACAATGAATTGTGGATGTCATTAAGTATCAATACATTAAGGAAGCATTGTTTTTATAGCTGCATTATATTCTAGTGAACTGTGTAACAGGATATATTGTAATGAATACTCTTTTGGTAAACATTCATTATTTTTAATTCTTTCTTTAATTTTTCTTTAGATAGGCTCCACACCCAGCCTGGAGCCCAATGCAGGGCCTGAACCCACAACCCTGAGATCAAGACCTGAGCCAACATCAAGAGCCAGATGCTCAACTGACTGAGCCACCCAGGCACCCTCCTTCCTTATTTAAAAAACAATGCTGTGATGAATACCTGTGTCCACCTGTCATTTCTAGATGCAGGTTCCCAGCACCATAGCCCACCTCACTGCCCTGACTTGCAGATGGGTCAGTCCAAGGGCATTATGGACTAAACTACATGACAGCTCAAAGGTAAAACTGTGATGGGTACTGAAACTTTTGTTTTCCTTTTCTATTATTCAGGGAATGGGATGAGAGTAAAAGAGAAGAATTTTCTTTCATCTTAAGTAAATGCCTAAGTATTTACCCTCTAACCCACCATAGCAGAAAACAGCGAGAAGATGATTTAAATTTGGCAGGCTTACCAGTTTGGGTATTCAACATATTTTCATTTGTCTGTGCACTAAGGATATAGTAGATTTTTTTTATATAAATGCCTTTAAGTCTTTTCTTCAAACTTCCCCCTTCCTCCCTGTCCTCTTTCTGCCCACTCACTTCCTCTTCCTCCTTTAGATGTCCAATTGTCCAGGCCCAAAAGCCAGGATTCATCCTCTCTTCTGCCTTCTTTCTCACCCCTGCATTGTAGTGCCATGGTCAGAAGGACTGGAAGTGACCCACATGCTTACGCTTGGTTGCCAAGACAGTGGCCAGCTGGGCCTGGAGGCTCCCTCTTGCTAGAAGAGGCAGCTCAAGGGCATGAGCTCCTACCTCCCAACCACTCCCAACAACTTCCCATGGGCCCACGGTTTCCCTCCCATGAGCCTGATGAAAAGGAAGGGTACTGATGGTGTTCAGGACATACTACCCCAAAATATGGCACCAGGATATAGTGACTATTTTAAACTGAAGGAGTCTGAGAAAATGGCAGAAGCAGGAAGGTCACTCTGAGCTCCCCAACCCTCCTTTTTCCCCTGAAGCAACACCAAACCCTCCTGTAGGGGATGCCTGCCCTACACGTGGAGGAAAGGGGCACCTTATCCCAGAAGAACGAGGGACTCCGAGAAGGATCCTAACAAACAGGGCTTGCTAAGTTTCTCCTTGTTCACTACACTTACCTTACTCCTCAGTCTAACATATTTCTTCATGACAGCTCACTCTTCATCAAACCTAGAATAAAAATACTCAGGTCTAGCTGTTTCTTTGGGTCTTCACTTCCTCATGAAGACTCCTGTATTACACAAAACTTATATTAAATAAATTTGTAGGCTTTTATCCCATTAATCTGTCTTTATCAGTTGAACTTTCAGATCCAGCCAGGGACCCAGAAGCATTGAGGAAAATATTTTCTTCCCCTGCAGCCTCAGGGGGAGGTTCCATCACATACCCACAATTCCTCCCTATGGGCTGATAGGAGAACTGAAGCCTGCCCTTCTTCCCTTGATGACACATCTCAGTAATTCTACCCCCAGTAATGCCTCTTGCCTAACCCATGCTGTGTGGCATTGTGGAATTTCTCCTGAACCCTGACACGAGATAAGGGTCACCACAAAGGGACCCATCTTGCATGACAGGTAGCCAGTCAGTCCCCAAATCCTCCTTATCTCAAGTAGCTGGTTTTTGAATGAGTTGGACTCGGTAGTTACAAGCAGAGTGTTTTTCCTTCTTACCTGTCCCCCTCCAACCTACCCTGTTGATCCATTCTAGGTAAGCTCTGGATGAACTCTGTCAATCCATTCTAGGCAAGCTCTGGATGAAATCTCAGGCAAGTTCTGTCATCCTTTTGGTCATCTAATAAAAAGTCCACTCTGGCTGACCTAGCTGCAGGGCTGGGGAGACACAATGGAAGTTGCTGCCACCCCTCCTCCAACTTCCCATGGTGGCAAGTCTTCAAGCAGCTCCACACCTTTCAATAGAGAGTAGAAGGCGATGGACCGACCCAAAGGCAGCACCCTACCAAAATCCTGGGGGTAATAAGAAGATACAAGGGTGAGAAGCAGCTTCCTGGATTAGATAAAACCAAGCACCATGGACCAGATAGTGTCAATAGAAGTGATTAATCAGAATAAGCCGAAGGGTGCACGGCTGAATATTAATCACTTAATATACTTAAATAACACTTAAGTGTTAACCACTTCCTTCTGATAACAGACACTGAGTGGGGAGCATTTCCATTTGGGTTCCTGAAGCCCACCAAAGTGAGAAAGATAAAGAAGGATTCCTATATGTGGTACATGACTCTCAGGAGACATTCAGAAAGAAAAGGCTCATGTAAACCTAGCAAAATGAATGTATTCTAAATGTTTTAAACTCTTGCCAAGGATAACAGAGATGCTACTAACTGTGCCTGATCAATTCGCCTAATCACAGGTTATCAAAGTGTAGTGTTCCCACCTAAGAGTTTCAGGAAGTTGCTTTGGTATTTCAAGCTGAACAACTGAGTTCCAAATAAGCACATTCAGCTTTGGAGAAACTACATTATTTAGACTGGGCTCTCTTGTTTTCAAATTTTAAAAGTTTAAAAATAAAATACTTTGCATTTTAAGTTGCCAATAAGATAGAAATTAGAGTTATTTTTTTTAAAAATTAACATATAATGTATTGTTTGTTACAGGGGTACTGGTCTGTGATTTATCAGTCTTACACAATTCATAGCACTCACCATAGCACATTCCCTCCCCAATGTCCATATCCCAGCCATCCCACCCCATCCCTATCACCCCCTCCCCTCCAGCAACCCTCAGTTTGTTTCCTGAGACCAAGAGTTTCTTAAGTTTTGTCTTCTCTGATTTTGTCTTGTTTCATTTTTTCCCTCCCTTCCCCTATGATCCTCTGTCTTGTTTCTCAAACTCCTCAAATCAGTGAGATCAAATAATAATTATCCCTCTCTGAGTGACTTATTTCACTTAGCATAATACCCTCTAGTTCCATCCACGTTGTTGCAAATGGCACAATTTCATTTTTAATGGCGGCATAATATTCCATTGTATATATATATGCCACATCTTTATCCATTCATCTGTTGATGGACATCTAGACTCTTTCCATAGTTTGGCTATTGTGGACATTGCTGCTATAAACATTTGGGTGCATATACCCCTTTGGATCACTACATTTGTATCTTTGGGGTAAATACCCAGTAGTGCAATTTCTAGGTCATAGGGTAGCTCTATTTTCAACTTTTTAAGGAACCTCTATACTGTTTTCCAGAGTGACTGCACCAGTTTGCATTCCCACCAACAGTGCAGGAGGGTTCCCCTTTCTCTGCATCCTCCCCAATACCTGTCATTTCCTGACTTGTTACTTTTTGCTATTCTGACTGGTGTGAGGTGGTATCTCACTGTGGTTTTGATTTGTATTTCCCTGATGATGAGTGATGTTGAGCACTTTTTCAGATGTCTGTTGGTCATGTGGATATCTTTTTTGCCAAAATGTCTGTTCATATCTTCTGCCCATTTCTTGATTGGATTATTTGTTCTTTGGGTGTTGAGTTTGAGAAGTTCTTTATAGATTTTGAAAACTAGCCCTTTATCTAATATGTCATTTGCAGATATCTTCTCAGTTGTCTTTTGGTTTTGTTGACTGTTTCCTTTGCTATGCAAAGCTTTTGATCCTGATGAAGTCCCAATAGTTCATTTTTGCTCTTGCTTCCTTTGCCTTTGGCGATGTTTCTAGGAAGAAGTTGCTGCAGCTGAGGTCGAGAGGTTGCTGCCTGTGTTCTCCTCAAGGATTTTGATGGATTCCTGTCTCACATTGAGGTCTTTCATCCATCTTGAGTCTATTTTTGTGTGTCATGTAAGGAAATGGTCCAGTATCATTCTTCTGCATGTGGCTATCCAATTTTCCCAATACCACTTGTTGAAGAGACTGTCTTTTTTCCATTGAACATTCTTTCCTGCTTTGTCGAAGATTAGTTGACCATGGAGTTGAGGGTCCATTTCTGGGCTCTCTATTCTGTTGCATTGATCCATGTGTCTGTTTTTGTGCCAGTACCATACTGTCTTGATGATCACAGCTTTGTAATACAGCTTGAAGTCTGGAATTGTGATGCCACCAACTTTGGTTTTCTTTTTCAACATTCCTCTGGCTATTCGGGGTCTTTTCTGGTTCCATATAAATTTTAGGGTTATTTGTTCCATTTCTTTGAAAAAAGTTGATGGTATTTTGATAGAGATTGCACTAAATGTGTAGATTGCTCTAGGTAGCATAGACATTTTCACAATATTTAGAACTTAGAGTTACTTTAATGCTCTTTTCCCCCCAATAGGAACATGTGATGTGAGCAGTAAGTTAGATGTATTCACAAAGACATTGTATTTAGGCTCACGGAACCTGTTGACTTTGTAGAAGGGTTTCTATTCAACTAAAGAAATCTCCATAAGAAGATCTTTAAACATTTAATTTGTCAAGCATAACCCCGTAAACTCATTTTCCATAGTAGTTGGCACAAAGCAGGATATATAGGGATGTACACATTTAAAAAAAAAAAAAATCCTGACTCTGAATGGCTGTTCAAGGTTCCTGATTCCTTATAGAAAGTCTACCAAAAGTTAAGTTTCTCTCAGTGTTAGCAAGTTCTTATCTGGTTTGTTCTCTGAAATGGTAACACACAGAAAACAAGAAAACAAGAAACAACAGGGGCGCCTGGGTGGCTACCTTGGTTAAGCCTTGGTTTAGGCTCAGGTCTTGATCTTAGGGTGCTGGGATTGAGCTCTGTGTCTGGCTCTGTGCTCAGTGTGAAGTCTCCTTGGGATTCTCTTTCTCCCTCTCCTCACTCATGCATTCTCTCTACCTCTTTCTAAAATAAATCTTAAAAGTAATTAAATAAATACATAAATAAAAACAAGAAACAACAACAAATGCACTGCTAAAGAGAAACCTTAAAAAATTTATAATTTTGGTCTAGCTTCTAAAAAGTCCCAGAGATAAAGAGAGTAGCATTTGTTCTGCTTTTGCATTTTTCTAAGAACTCAAGACTGCCCGATTTGGTGAGCAAACAAGCAGTTTTATCAGTTTCATCAGCGGTAGAATCTACAGATTACCAAAACTAAAAGTATTACAATTCAGATGCACTCCCATTTCCTTTTTGGGTAAAAGCTGTACATGATTCATGTTATATGTCAAGTGAGTGACTAAAATATGTTATTAAAACCTTGTCGCATATTTCAGCATACTTCATTAATTACCATTAGATGAAACGGCCACCCCAACCCCCCCATCCCAAGTGCATGTCCTTAGTGAAGTAAGTGCTGAAAAAGGAGACATATGCTCTTTATGTGAATGGCTGAAGATCCTTTAGGTTCAACCCAAATAAAGAACTTGATGCTTTCTGCTCTTTGCTGGGGTTCTCTTGACTCTTTTAATAGGAGTATCACAGAAAATTCACACCATTGTCATTTTAGACTGTATCTATAGCCGGTTAAAACTCATGCTTGTGTATTTAGGTGTGTCACCCCCGTCCGTGAGTGGGTTCTTCACTGTCATGGGGGGGGAAGGGTGAGGGCCCCGTGTATGAGCACTTGGCGGGTGACCCACGTCCTCTTACACGCTCTTCCTACTCCATGCACCTGTCCACGTGGCTAATATTTACTATGTATATTTTTTACATGATGTAACTTCTTAATCAGCCTGTCTTATTTAGATTGTATACATCATTACGTTTTACCTTCTTATAACTACTGTGTGAGCAATAAGCTTCCAATTAGAAATATTGCCTTAAAAAAATATCGTGCTAAGAAGGATGACTTATATCCTGCATTAGTGGGTAGTCACTTTTTTATGGGATCTTTAAAACAATTACATTTTTAATGAACTAGAGTGGATAAAGGCACGACTAAAAACTGTCTAAAAAGGAAAAAAAAAAGTCCATTCCAAGGTAATAGTGAAACTCAAAAGTCTCTATCAATTGAGAACTTTCCCCTTGCCTGTATCAAGCCTACTCAAGACTGAGAAATGTGCAGTGGAGAGGGTAACTTAGCTTTCGGAGTCTTCTGGAGTGTTCGTTCTACCTCCTTCCCACAACTTGGACACTGTGTCGGGCGCCCCTGCGAATAAAGCACCGAAAGATTGGCAGTTGGAGGGAAGAGGCACAAAACATTTAACCTGAAAGGGGTAGCTGCAAGCTTTCGGGGTGTCCCTGGGGCATGATGAAAAACTCGAGCCACCCCTATTACACTGGCACCCCCTGGGGGCCTTCGGAGATCCCCCTATGGCTGCTGGCTCACCTGACCATTTCGGGGGACAAGTAATACCTTTTCTGGGCATCTGTTTGTGAGTCCCCACTAAGTTCCGGGTTCCCAGAGGGGGGGCCGTCACTCATCAGAAACACTCCCCAGGCCCCTGCCTTCCCTCTTACCTGTTTGGATGGGGGTTCCTCTAAAAATGACTCGATCCTGCTGCCTCCCCGTACGCCTGGCCCACAGGACGCCCTGAGTCATCCTTGCCCTGCCCTGCCACACTGTGAAGTGTAGGCTTTTGACCTCTTCTCCTCCCACCGCTGCAGCCAGGCAGATCCACAGCCTTCTGGCCTTAGCTTCCCAGGCACGTGGCCCAGCACAGTCCCAGTGACTCTCAACGGTCAAGGCAACAAGTTCAAGGTCTCCAAATGTGGTTTTCTCTAAGCTCCTCTTATTTGCTTAAAGTAAGTTAGAAACTACCACCACACCCTGTTTTGAGGAACACAGTACATGTCTGCAAGGAAATCCTTATAGGAGGCTCTTCAACCTCCCAATGACCCTTCACTGTCTCTTATAGCCTGCATGTGGGGGAAGGGCTAATGCTGGTAAAACTATTTCACAATCTCTTCCCCGGCTTTGCGTAGGCGGTCCACTACCTTGCTTTGGAACCACGGAGTACTTGGCACTTACTGCTGTTTTCCTCCAAAATTGGGCCCTCTGCGGAGGTTTCAAGACAAAAAGAAGACTCCATTTTAACACCTTGTTATACTTTTTGTTCTCAATTCTTAGATGACATCTTTTGTGACACTCTCTATATAGTTAGTTTAGTTTAGTTTTGTTCATTTTGCTATTACTCAACTGCCAGAAGTTTTCTGAACAATTCCTTTTTTTTTTTTTTTTTAACGTAGTAAGAGTTTTGAGCGACTGGGGAGAGAAAAGCAGCACTGTGCTGTGTGCATGACTGACAAGGAGATGGACCTCCACTTCAGGATCTCAGAGGCTAAGAGGGAAGAGTCGGCCCTTAAATACAGAAAATGCATATTTCTTCCAGCTCTCCGCTTCTCTCCTTCCTCACCGCCCACCTTGGGTTTAGACCCCATTCTCTCTTGCCTCTGTGGGGGATAGTCCCTCCACTTAGTAATCTGGGTGACAGTGTGTGTCCCTGCCTCTGCTCTCACCAAACTGTTCCTAACATATGACTGTATTCGTTTCCTAGGGTGGCAGAAACAAATGACCACAACGATGGTGTCTCTAAGCAATAGAACTTCATTGCCTCATGGTCCTGGAGCCCAGAGGCCAAAATCAAGGTGTCCTCAGGTTTAGTTCCTTTCAGAAGCTCTGAGGAAAAAACCACCCCATGTGTCTCTCCTAGCTGTTACTGGCTCCAGCAAGTTTTGGCTTGTTGACTGGTGACTTGGTGACTGGTGACTGGCTTCGGTGACTGGTAAAGACATCATTCCAAACTCTGTCTCCATCTTCACATGGCCTTCTCTGTGTGTCTCTGTCTCAAATCCCCTTCTTCTCGCTCTCGTGAGGACACCAGTCATTGGATTTAGACCCACTCTCTAAGTCTCTAGCTAAGTCTCTAAAAACTCTCTCATTTCGAGATCCTTCACTTACTCAGGTCTGCAAAGACCCAATTTCCAAATAAGGTCGAATTCACAGCTATTCAGGTTAGGACTTGGATGGATCTTTGGCGGGGGAGGTGTGGAGCACCACTCAGCCTCCACCATGACAAAGCTCTTTCCCCACATAGCCTTCCTTCTCCTCTACTCTGTGTTCACCATCCAACCTACAAACAGTAAGCTGAGAATGCATCTGAAAGACTGAGGCATACACTGGCAGAGACCAGTTTTGGTTTTTGGTTTTTTTTCCCACAGACTGGGTGAATGAGAATGGGGAGTGGAGAACACAAAGCAGAGGAACCTCAGTCCTGGAAGGAGGAGCAGGAGACAGGACGCAGAGGCCGACTCGGCGAGAGCCAACGGCCACTAGCAGGCATCTCCTCCTGAGGAACAGCAGTCTATGTAGGTGGGTCCTCATCCAGGCTCTGGAAACTCTGCCAGAACACACACATATACCGCACACACATAGCAGACACACACGCACCTCCCACCCCAGTCCCCCCTGCACGCCACACACACATACCATACACCCCCCCACACACACACACACATACACTATACTTTCACGCATACCACAAAACTGACTGTACTGTGACCCTGGATTGGAGGAAGGGCTCTGGGACACTGACGGTGTGATGGTGACAGGAAGAAAAAGCCTGACTCCTTGGCCAAACCGGAATTCACACCCCATGTGCCTTAATGACTACCACAAAGCCCTCCCATCTCTGATCTCCTGGCTTTCCATTCATTCCACACAGTATCCTATAGCGAGCTTCCTAAAAAATCAAATCTGACTTCAATGTCACTCTGGTTTAAACCTGTCAGGGGCTTCTCAGAGCCTCCCGAATGTCATCCTGTCAAGTTCTACACAGACTCCTCGTGGTTTCCCTGAATACTTCGACTGCATGCTGCCACCACACCCCTGCACACGCCTCTCCTTCAGCTTGGGCTTTGCTTCGGTTTCCTTCCCCCCTCACCCACACCGAACCTGTATCTACTCATCATGAGCAGCTTTGCCCTTTACGTGTCAAGGGAGGTGGGCAGTTTGGATGAGCAGCACAATCTGGATGAGATGCCCAGACAGACCATCAGCCTGTGAGTTGGTCCAAGGTCCCAGGATGGTGGTGTGCACCCTGCCAGCCCGGATCGCCCCTGTGCTGGTAAGCCCTCCCCACGCCAAAGGCCGGTTTTCTTGCAGCTGCTGCATGCACACATAGGCATGACACCCTGTGCCTGTTACACCAGCACTCATCACACCATTTGGCAACTGTCTCCTCCAGGAGACTGAGGCCCCTTGAGAGCAGTCATCTGGACCTATTTGTTGTTGTGCTCATAGTGCCTGGGACAAAGTCAATATTTCTTAGGGTTAGCTTCCTGGAAGGGGACCAGTAACCTCCCAGCTGCTTCCTTGTTCTCCACAAGGAAGTAGCAGTGGTGCCCACGTTTCCTGTGGGGCAGCACTAGGGAGAATTGGAGACGGTCCCTGTGCGCTCAGCTCCTGGGACTCCAGCAGGGGAGGGTGAGTCACCATATGCCGTACTCTGGCCTTGATCCTGTTCCAGGCACCATTGTCTACCCCACAACTCTGGCTGATTGTGTCCCTTAAGATAATCACAATGTGCTTTAAAAAAAAATTATTATTATAGAGATACTAATTGTTTATTATAGAAAATTATGAAAACATAGAAAGGCCAGAAAGAATTTTAAACAGCCTGTTTAAAATTTTGGTGTATTTATCTCCAGATTTGGGAAGGTAATTCTATTTTTGGTTTTTTTTTTAGGTTTGCTACTTTAGGGAGCCTGTAAGACAGAGATGTTATATTTATCATTTTACATCTGGCTTTTTTGATGTAATGTCTTAACATAAACATTCCAACTTGAATATAAACTGTTGGTAAGCATTTTGTGGCTGATATTGAACTTTTTTGTATCTCAAGTCTGCACTTTTTTTTTTAAGATTTTATTTATTTATTTGTTTGAGAGGGACTGTACAAGCAGCAGGAGCAGCAGAGGGAGAGGAAGAAGCAGGCTCCCTGCAGAGCAGGGAGCCAGATGTGGGGCTTGATCCCAGGATCCCAGGATCATGACCTGAGCCGAAGGCAGACACTTAACCGACTGAGCCACTCAGGTGCCCCTGCACTGTCATCTTTACTTCCTGGTCCCTTCCCAAGGAAAATGGCTGATGAAAATAAAAAGTTCAGGGTATGGGCGCCTGGGTGGCTCAGTGGGTTAAAGCCTCTGCTTTCGGCTCAGGTCATGATCTCAGGGTCCTGGGATCGAGGCCCGCATCGGGCTCTCTGCTCAGCAGGGAGCCTGCTTCCTCCTCTCCCTGTCTCTCTGCCTGCCTCTCTGCCTACTTGTAATCTCTCTCTCTGTGTCAAATAAATAAATAAAATCTTAAAAAAGTTCAGGGTGATATTTATCTCCTAGTATTTCCTGCTAAACCAGAAATTCAAGCACCAGAAATCTCCTTAGTCTCTCTGATTCTCTAGTTCCTTATTTATTAAACCCATTTATTAATGCAGTTCTGAAGGTTAAATGAAATTAACTGAAGCAGATTCCTATACATTCCTGAAGACCGCCCGCACTCAAATCGGGAACTTTCTGCTCCTTCTCTGTAACCAGGTCAGTCCCCAGGGCGGGGCAGAGATCAGTAAGGACACGAGGGACCTCTGTACGCAGCAAACTAGAGTCTCTCATGTGAAGCAGGGGCCCATGTCAAACAATGACGCAAGGAGTTAAAGGTACTCTCGCTAGGAGACAGGCCCGGGACCAGCGTCAGCTGCCACCCCAGAACTGCTAATGACCAGAAGCAGAGGAGGTCTGTGGGGGGGCCTGAGATCCATTAAATCCCTTTACAAAGGGGAGGATTTGGGCAGCAAACTGTCGGAGTCCTCAGACCTGACCCCTCTCCGTCTGACCACTTAAAAAAGGCAACTGCCACGAAGCCTCTGCCCAGTGGATCTCCAAACAGAACCGAGAGCCTTCCCTGCTTGAACATCAGAAGCAGTGAGTGCCGAGAGCAGACCCCGACCGGCCCAGACCGAAGCCTTTCCTCAGCTGCGCGCCCCCAGACCGACTGCACCTGTGGTTCGTTCACTTCCTGCCCCCTCTGTTAACTGTTATCTTGTGTGGTTTGTCTTCTGTCCTGCTCTGTGTGCCGTGGAAGAAGCCAAGTTTAATCACGTGGAGAGATGTTCCTGAGTTCGGGATCCTGAACCTGGTTTCTAATTTCTGATTTTCTTAAGTGATTTCACTTTGCTTTATGATTGAATACAGCTGACATTGTGGAAAGACACAGCTCGTGTGTGTGCCTTCCTATCGTGCTCATGACACCCTCCAAGGCCTCCCACGTCCCCTTCTCGCTTGTCAGGTCGAAACCTGGCTCAGAGCTCCCTGGCTTCGCAGAGCATCAGAACCAGAGCCACTGCTTTGACTTCAACAGGGACTTCTCTTCCCTGGCATTTAAATTTAAATGAAAATGAATTTATCAGTCATTCAGATATTCACAGTTGAGAGCTTTATAAGAAAATTCTTGGTAAGCATCTATTCTATTGTCTCTGGGAGGAGGAGTTGTTTTGTACTTAGACAACATTTTTTGTTGGGGGTGACAGAAATCGGGGAACAAATGGGGTAGAGCAGAATCCCAGAATAAATTGCTTCCCCTCCCCGCCCTTTCTTTCGTGGGCTCTGCTAATTGCATCTCCACTCGTGGTCAGAAATTATACAGTGGGCTCTCCGGCTGAGGGAGAGACTGGGTCAGGGGAATCCCAGGTTGAAGGTGAAAAGGGCAATTCTTGACCCAGTCATTCTGGCCTCTTCCAGGCCTTGTGCCAGCTTCCCATTTATGTGATTGATGGACAAGGCAAGCAGCCGCCAGGGTATCCTAGCCTATCTGCGCGTCCTCTCCGGAAGTGGCCAGGAATCCGGGAGAGAAATAGAAAGGCGGCGATGGTGCCACCCTTGTGCCCCTGGGGCGGCCTGGGTCACCTTGAAAGACAAAGGACTTGTTCCTGGTAGCCTGTGGGTAACTAGTCCTCTTCCAGAGAAGCGCATCAGGAAAGCCTTCCCCACTGCCTGGGGCCAGACTCCCCTCAGCAATCCGGAAGAAGGCCGCCCTGGGGGGAAGGACTGTGGGTTTAAGTCTCCACATCTCTCAGGCTTATTTTCTCACCAGTAAAAAGAACATTCTCCCTGGACTCTTTTACCTTAGCTCTTGTAGTTGTGTGGAACAAATTGTTAAAGCGGCTGTGTGAAGAAGAGAGGGGTAATATACAGCCAGAGGGGTTCTGGAGGTAAAAGTCAGGAGTGCAAGGCAGGTCAGGAACCCCCTAACCCCCCTGGGAGCAACTCCTTCTTGCTGCCTTGGCTTCCGCCCAGATGACTCCTGCTGGCACCCGGCTTTCGGCCATCTTGGCCTGGATTCCAACTCATCACATCATTTTATTATGAACTCCACTATTTGCTGCTTAGTTCTATATGTCTCTTCATTCTTAGGTCCAAGACAAACACTTTGATGGAGCCAATGTTTGGGGGTTGAATTGTGTCTCCCCAAAACCCAAAGGATATACTCAGGTGCCAGCCCTGGTACCAGTGAATGCGACCTTATTTGTAAATAGGATCTTTGCAGATGTAATCAAGTTAAGAGGAGATCATACTGATTAGAGGGGCCCTAAAACTAATATGAGTGGTGTCCTTAAAAGAAGAAGTCATATTTGGACACAGGAGTACGGGGAGAGCACCGAGTGACAACAGAAGTGATGCACCCAAGAGCCTAGAAACAAGGACTGTTGGACCCAAAACCACAAGAGGCAAGGGCAGAACCTTCCCTAGAGACTTTGGAGCTTGATTTCAGACATCCAGCTTCAGAACAGTGAAAGAATACATTTTTGTTATTTTAAGCCACCCTGTTTGTGGTAAGTTATTAAAGCAACCCTAGGAAACTAATACATTTGGCCTGGGTTTGGGTACCAGGCCAACCTGAGAATGCGGCCATCTCAAAGGGGATATTCACTCTTTGCCTAGTCAGGGCCCAGAGAGTCAGGGTGATGTCATCCAATTGTGGCCACCTAGGCAGCAAGGCTGTGGTCAGAGGAGTATCCTAGAGAAGGAGGCATGAGCGTGGACAGGGGTTTGCTGGTGTGACCTCTTCAGTACCAGTTAGGTGGCTTTGAAATGAACTTGCCTTTCTAAAGGCACACACTGCCCAGGATTGTGTGCCACCTCTGGCTATAGTCCAGCCCAAGGGGTATTTCTGTTATTGTCTTTGTTTGCCAAAGCAGTGTTTTTAATATAGATTATTTTCCCATCTGCAATTCCCAAGGGATAGTTTCTTCCAACAGAAGGTATATCGATGACTCTCCAGACCTGTTCTTGGTTTCAGGTGAGTCCAGTGGCAGTGCCACCCACACTGGCCAGCACTGAGGCAGAACAGTTCTAGGCCAACCGTGAAGGCATGTTTAGCTGGTACAGCCAAAGGTAGTAACTATCTTAAGGAGAACTAAGGATCTGACCCAGATAATTGAATGGTACCAACACTAACATCAAGTGAGATAAAGAAAAGCAAGAAGCATTGTCCAAAGCCTAAGGGCTTGAAAGCTTGATGGACCCAGGTGACAAGAATGAGGAAGAAAGCCATTTAAAACCAAGACCATGAATGATGATCGGATGCAGGATTTTCTCTTTCTTGCCTAACCAGTGTGTACGTCCAGGGTGTGGATGTGGTATCTTAGCCCAGAGTAGACAGCCTAAGACACTCTATTCCTAAAAAATGCTTTTTCTGTGAAGTTAACTTTTGTCCTTATGAATAAGCCATTTTAACATATTAAGACTCTGTATTTATAATGATAATCCTGAATATTTGTTCAAAAAAACCAATTCTTAATTTAGGAACAATAGCAGAGACTAAGTTACTGACAGAGTTGACTAGAGTTTAGCTTTGCCCCTTATCTAGATATAATCTGCCATATATAACTGTTTCCATGAATGTGAAAGTTATACCTATTCACTGTAAAGATTTACGATAGAAACTTGTTTTTAAAAATGTTTGGGGTCCGATGCCAGAAGTGATTTAGAAATGGTTCTTCCAATCAGATCTCTGCTTAAGGTCTGTCTCTATTAGTGCTTCTCTCTTTCCACTCCCTGAAACTCTAGCTTTGCTCAAACCTTTGTGTCGTCCCCCCCAACCCCCCACATCCCTGACCCTGAAAAGCACTGTTTTTACTCATCCTAGTTCATCTATTAAGACAACTTCTAGCAAAATCTGTCAGCTTATAGGAATATCTTACATTGCCTTTGTATACCTCTTATGAAGAACCTGGGGAAAGATCCCCATATGGAGTTGGAGACACTTTAACCCCAAAGCCATGCTTCCTTTTCTCTGGGAAGTAGATGGCATTAGCAGACTCTGATTATTGTCTCTGGTTCTTGGGCAAGGTACAACAAGGTCAGTGGACCACCTCTTAGACATGAGACTGCATTTCTGCAAAAGAGAGGAGATGTCATGCTGCAAATTTACTATTGAGAGTCCCTCTTTATCTAGGAATAGATAAATGCTTTAATACTTTAATGCTTTCACTTTAAAAATAGAGGAAAAACTGTCCATACAATGCTGCATATAAGACAAGAGATTTTTATTATCATGGCCCCGGTGAAGGTAATAAGAAGGTTGTAGCATCTTTTACTCTGACCTTTTCCTCTAGTCACTTGTTTACCCCCACAGAGGCATGGCTCTAGCTGGTGGACAACTGGGATCCTTGGGATTGTGAAAATCCGTTCGTCTTGAGCCACTTATATGAGCCCACATGTAGGCTCCTGTCCGTCAGTGTGGTGACTGTGACTCGGCCTCCAGGCTCCGAAGCTGAGGGTAGGTGGCGGTGGCAGGTGTTCTTTTCCTGTGTGTGTTCTCCCAGTGCACCCAGGGTAGTCACCCTGTCCCCTCTTCAGGTTTCGCACCCTGTGCCAGTCAGCTCTCGGGATGGCTACAACTGTCTCCTCTGAGGGCTTCTAAGATTATTGCTCCACCTTCCCAATGAGTCCTTCTGATCAAGGTCCTTTCTTGTCTTCCATTAATGTGGTGACACCATACTCTTCTGAGTTGATCAGGTAAGTGAAGGACATTCTTTGCATGAATGGGACTACCCATGGCTAGCTTTTCCCATAGCCCTTCTCCTATCCTCCTTATTGGTGGTAGTGTATGGAAAGAAATGATGAAGTCAATACTGAAAAAGCTCATATTCTAGAAATGTAGTGATAATAGCCTAAAAAAGTTCAAGAGAAGACATGGTTGGAAGACATGTTCCACATGTATGCTATAAAATTCCAAATGATAAATTTAATACGACCAGAAAATGAGCTATCACTCACATTTTTCTTTGTATTCTGCCTGAGACTTGCATTTGTGGTCATCATTAGCAAAGCATGGTAACAACCTTTGAGAGAGCCATTAGAAGACAGTATTCGTGGGCAGCTTGATGGATGATGCTACATCATGAGTAGTGATGGAAACATCATTAAATCATTGGTATCAGGGAACTGCACAGGAAAGAATAGCTATATTGTTTCAATACCAAGAGGTTCTGAAGAGCATTGTAAGAAATTGGCCAAGAATGGTGCATTTGACAGTAAAAAGCACAAAGGAATTTTTCCTGGATCTAAACAGGGAGAGATAATACAAAGAATCTTCATGTGCACTGATTGGATAACAAACAAATGGATAAATACTTCTTTACCATTATTCTAAATCTTCACTGATAGATTAATAATGATACCTTATGTGGATCCATGAATTTCATAAGACATTTCTCAATCAAAATGCTTATGTAGACAAAGACATTGCAGAAAGTGTTTGCCCAAGGCCTCCCACATCTTACCTTTACCTTATCTTCACTCATCTTTCAGGTGACACAGTTTCTTTGTAAGAATAATTCTTTGGTCTATAACCTTGATCTCATAACATCCCATTAGTCATTCTTCATCTTTTTTGTATGCTCAGTCTCTCCCCCTCCATTGCTTCTTTTCTTCTACTATTTACGCAATTGAGTTCTCCTTTTCTGGTGTAATCCTCTCTGACTTTTCTATCCCAGTGAGCACCCATACCAATGCACTTTCTTTTCATCTTCACCCTTATTGAAAGGATAATTCATAGCCTCTCCACTCACCTGCATTAATTTCTTGTAGTCTGGGTTCTACTCCTGTTATTGTCCCCTTTTTCCCTTTTCCTTCATTGGGCTCTGTTCATGTGTTTGTGTGTTTTTGATTTATTCATAAGTAAGTCAGTATTGACCTCTCTTATGAACTTCAGATTTGCATTTCCACCTGCCCATGAGATAGCTATTCCCTGATATCTTCAGGGTCATTCAAACTGGACAAACTTAAAACCAAATCTACCATTAAGCCCATATCTTACTCTTCCCATCTTTCACCCTCACCCAAGATGCTACTGCAGGCTTTCCTGGTTTGATCGTGATCAGAGATTTTTTTTTTCTTCCTCCCTATTCCTGAGTTCCTGAATCCTCCCCCTCTGAAAGGTCGCTAACATTTGTTTTAACATTCATTCCCTCTGGCTTGGGAGAACGCAGTTGGTTTCTCCCCAGTATTTTCACTCGTAGTCTTTTGCTCCATTCTTCACCAAGATAATTGATCCATATATGGATCATACATTAATAATTGTTTTCTCTTGCTGCATTAGAAATAATTGAGATATGGGAAAAGTTTCTGTTGAATTCTGAGATATGTCTCAAGGATGATTCATTGAAAAGGCAGGGAAAACCTTCTATATGTTCCTCTATAGTTCAAAATTAACAAGAAGGGTTGGAAGGTGAGGGAATTCAGGAAATCCCCAGGAGAGAAGGCGAACAGACAAAGAAATGAAAATGGGAGGAAAAAGGTAGATAAAGTAAGAGATTAATCCAGGAGTCCACATGATCTGTCTAAGAAGAGAAAGGAGCGGAGGAAGTGACACTTAAATGAGGAGGGGCAAATGCCTTTTAGAGGTGACCTGGTCTTGGAGCCCACTGCTAGCAGCTCTCTGGAGTGGTGTCGGTCTTCGTGTGCTGCCTAGGCGCAACACCCCAAGCCAATTCAGTCACTTGGCACATGTCAGTTTCTTTTCAGAATGTCTATAGAATCAGACAATCAGGTAGAGGTAGTTCAGAGGCATGAAGTCAACCAGTAAGTCAGGAACCTCACCATCAGGTAGTAGAAATTAATGAAGACAAATCTCAGATTCCAATCTGCTAGTAAAGCTATCTCTAACCAAGCAGACACAAGTTGTCCTACAACAGCTTGCTGGGATCTGGGAGAGGCCTCTCTTTTTTTACCTTGAAGGGCACTGGCCAGTAAAGTTAATGCAAGTCTGGGCAATGTGACCCTGTAACATGGCAGAGTAGGAGGCCTTGTAGGGGACCCAGATGGAGTGGGGAGGTGGGGAAGAGCTGGGTAGAATCTTCTGTCAAGGCCAGTGACTTCAGTGCCACAAACTGTGCCCCATTCACACAGGTCCCATAGAATCCCTGAGTGTTAGTAACTGTATCCAGTTGTGCTCCATCACAATTGAGTTTTACAATATTTCCATCACCCTAAAAGTGTCCCTCATGCTCATGGGCAGTCAGTCCCATTCTTACTCCCATCTACTTTGTATCTCTATCATTTTGCCTTACCCAGAAATTTCAGGTAAATGGAATCATGCACAATTTGTGTTGGATTGTTTTACTTATCATAATGTTTTTGAGGTTCACCCATGTTGCCACAGGTATAAGTAGTCTGGTTGGGTTTTTTTGTTTTGTTTTTGTTTTTTTTTTAATTTTGCTACTGCATTACTGGTATTTCATGCATGGATATTCCACCATTTGTCTATTTATTTGCCAGATGCCAGGACATTTGACTGCTTCCATTTTGGGGCTATTATGAATAATGTCATTATTGACTTTTGTGTACAAGTCTTTGTGTAGGCATATGTTTTAATCTCCCTTCGGTTAATACCTAGAAATGAAATTGCAGAGTCAAATGATATGTCTATGTTTAACTTTTTAAGAAACTGTCAGACTATTTTCCAAAGTGGCCATGCCAATTTGCATTCAAACCAGCTCCAATTTCTCCATATCCTCACTGACACTTGGTATTGAAAGTTCTTTTTACTCTAGCAGATATAATGGGTGTGTAGTGGTATCTCCTGATTTTAATTTACATTACCTAATGACTAATGATATTGAGAGTATTCTCGTGTGTTTATTATTCATATGGATATTTTCTTTGGTGAAATGCCTTTTCCAATATTTTGCTAGTTTTTAAAATTAGATTGTTATTTTATCATAGAACTAAAAAGTTCTTTATATTAGAAGCAAGCCCTTAATCAGACATATGATTTATAAATAGGTCTCCCAGTCTCGGCTATCATTTCATTCTCTTAATGGTATCCTATGAAAACTAAGTTTTCCATTTTGATGGAATTCCTTTAATCAGTTTTTTTCTTCTTTTATGGATCATGTCTTTAATATCTAAGAAATCTTTTGTCTATCCCAGGATCATGTAGGTTTTTCTCCTGTTATTTTCCAGGAGTTGGCTAGTTCTGGCTCTTACATTTAGGCCTATAATTCATAGTGAGTTAATTTTTGTGTATAGTGTGTGTGGTAAAGGTCTCAGGTTTGGCTCTTTCTTGGTTTTGTTTGTTTTGTTTTGTTTTGTTTTGTTTTGTTTTGTTGCATGTGTATATCCCATTGTGCAGTACAGAGAGTTAAAAATATTATCTTTTCAAAAATATTGCCTTGGCACTTTTGCCAATTATTAATTTACCATAAATGTGTGGGCTCATTTCTGAACTCTCTATTATATTCCTTTAATCTACATGCCCATACTTTCACCAATACCACATTGCTTTGCTGACTGTAGCTTTACATTAAGTTTGAAATTTGTTCCTTTTACAAAAAATATTTGGCTATTCTAGGTCCTTTACATTTACATATACAGTTTAGAATCAGCTTGTCCATTTATCAAAAAAAAAGAAAGATAGAAGGAAAGAAAAAAAACTTGCTGGGATTTTGGTGAGCATTGTGTTGAATGTGTAGATCAATTTAAGGAGAATTGCAACCCTCATAATATGGAATCCTCTATTCCATGAGCATGATATATCTTCCCATTTATATAGATCTTTTAAAGTTTTTTCAACCATATTCTGTTGTTTTCCTTAGGTCTTCCATTTCTTTTGTTAAATTGATTCCTAGGGATTTTATTCGTTTTGATGCCATTATGAATATATTTGTTTTCTTAATTTCATTTTCAGATTGTTGGTTGCTAGTAAATAGAAATATAATTGTTTTTTGTATACGAATCTTGTAGTCCTGTGACATTGCTAAGCTCGTTTAATAGATCTAATAGATTTTATGGGTTCTGGGCGCCTGGGTGGCTCAGTGGGTTAAAGCCTCTGCTTTCGGCTCAGGTCATGATCTCAGCGTCCTGGGATCGAGGCCCGCATCAGGCTCTCTGCTCAGCAGGGAGCCTGCTTCCTCCTCTCCCTGTCTCTCTGCCTGCCTCTCTGCCTACTTGTGATCTCTCTCTCTGTGTCAAATAAATAAATAAAATCTTTAAAAAAAAAAAGATTTTATGGGTTCTTTGTGACTTTCTACACAAAAGATTATGTCATCTGCAAATACCTACAATTTACCTCTTTTTTTCCTATCTGTATGCTTTTACCTTCCAATATATATGCACTTTACATTATTTGTCTTGCCTTATTGCCTTGTTGCCATACATATGGATATGTATAGAGAGAAGACATATAGATAGAAGATATATAGATAAAAAAGATATAGATATAGTTAGATGACTTATTATGAAGAATTGCTTCACATGATTATGGAGGCTGAAAAGTCCTACAACCTGCCATCTGTAAGCTGAAGACCCAGGAAAGCCAAGAATGCCATTCCTGAGTCCAAAGGCCTGAGAACCAGAGACACTGATGATGTAAATCCCAGCTCTAGGGCAGAATAAGACCTCTGTCCCAGCTCAAGCAGATAGGCAAGAAGTGAATGAACCCTCACTTTCTCCACTTTTTGTTCTATTCAGGCCCTCAATAGATTGGATGATGTCCACCCACCTTGGGGGGAGGGCCACACAATATACTTTACTGAGTCCACCAATTCAAATATTAATCTCTTCTGGAAAGACCCTCACAGACACACCCCAAAATAATGTGTCATTTTGACACCCTGTGACCCAGTCAAGTTGACATAAAATTAACTGCCACATGTGGTTGTAGTGGATGCCTTTGTCTTCCTAATCTTAGGGGAAAAACGTTCAACCTTTCACATTAAGAATGTTGTTACTTGTAGGTTTTTATAGAAGCCTTTTATCAGATTAAGGAGGTTTCTTTCTATTCCTGGTGTGTTAAAAGTTTTTAGTCATGAATGAGTATTGGAATTTGTCAAGTGATTTTTCTGCTTCATTGTGATGATCTTGTTTTCTCTTTTCTTCTATTTATATAGTGTATTACATTAACTGATTTTTGAGTGTTAAACCAACCTTGCATTCTGGGATACACCTCACTTATCCATAGTATATAATTATTTTTTATATTTTCTTTTGTTTGTTTGAAGACTTTTTGCATGTGTATTTGTGAGCCTAGTTTTCTTTTCTTGTGATGCCTTTAACCTGGCTTTGGTATCAGGCTAATACATACCTGACAAAATGAATTAAAAATTGTTCTGTCCTCCTCTATTTTCTAAGAGTTTGTTGGTGTTGGTATTATTTCTCCCTTAAATAGTTAATAGAATTCACCAGTATAGCCCAAATGGGCCTACTCTTTTCTTTGTGGAAAACATTTTTGCTAATTTAACTTTTGGGGTTTTTTGTTTTGTTTTGGTTTGGTTTTTTTGCTTGTTATGGGTCTATTCAGATTTTGTTTCTTTTTGTGTCAGATTGGGTAATTTGTATCTTTCTACAAATCTGTCCATCTCATCTAAGAGAGGAGATGCTGAACAGTTTAAAGAAGGGCAGAGTTGAACTTCTGGAGACGATTTTGTGTTGATGGTGGGGTGTAGCAGTGGATTGGACATGCTGCATGGCCCTTCTCTTGGTGGAAGATAAACTTGCTACTTTAACATCAGAGGAAGCTAAGGAGAGAACAGTCACTAGGAGGATACTCCTTGTGAGGAGCCATAGGGTCGCACACTGTAGGAGCAGTAGCCCACATAGAGTTTTAAGTTTTCTTTTTGGACAGTAATCCCTTACTGTTGTCCTTTATCTTCAGTCAATTTTTTGAAACTTTCATCCTGTTTTTAGCTGTATCTTGGAGAGCTAATGAAGGGGCATGAAGGAAAGTGGTAAAGAAGAAGAGAAGAAAGAGAAGCAGCAACCCACAGAGGCAGAAGAGCAGAACCTACAAGATATGAAGAGGTGACCTTGGTACAGTGTACAGCAAAGGTGGCAAGCAACAGTCAGAGTCTGTGAACCATGTAAGCATTCCTCAATGATTTCCAAAAATTCCTTTAGGGATGGGAACTTGGGAGAAAAAAAAAAAAAAAAAGAATAGGTTAGAGTTAGGTCCCAGTAACAAATCCAAAAGTTTCAGTGGCTTAAGACCACAGAGTTTAATTTTTACTCAGACTACATTTTCACCCTAAGTCAGCTGGAGGCCTCTAATTTAAGTCACCCTCCTTCTGGGATCAAGGCTAGAAAAAAAAAAAAAGAAATATATTTCTAGAATCTAAAGGATGAAGACTCTATGTCTTTGAGTTATGGGTACATAAAAAAAAAGTGGCTCTATTTGATAACCTCAGGCACATCAGGACAGGGGACATATTAGTTACACACGGTTCTTCCCAATAATCACTATCTACATTTCCCAGGAAGCCAGTGGACTCAGGGTATTAGCTGCTCCTTTCAAATTAAAAGCAATCAGATAAAATCACATCACATAAAAGTATGTTCTTTCCCAAGGTTAATAACTGCATTTTTAAAGGACACTTTAGCTATCCCAGAGACATTGCTTATTACAAAGAAATAGATGATTAACTAGCAGAATTTCAAACAGCAATGATGGAAGGTAATTTTTTTCTTTGGGGTGAAACTTTTTAACTCCTTAGATCACATAAATAGATGATGCTCTAACTTGCCTATTCATAAATGAGTCCTGTCCTGAGCCAAGAATGGTAGCTAGTCAGGCAAGCTGAAGAAGAGAATGTAAAAGAAATATTTAAACTCCATTAGCTGAGCACTTAGACAATCTACCCATGTCTAATTATTTTACTATCAAATGCCTGTGCATTCAACCAAAGAGAAAGCTTCAAAGTAGATACATTAGTGGTTTTAGTCACAGACCTCAGAAGTAAAGGATTATTTAAAATGGGTCCTTCTTACCATCCTGCCTGGAGCCTTTTTCACACTGAGATTGACATCTAATACCTCTGTATTGGAAATCCCAGGCCAGCATACCACACTTCCTAGGAAGTATGCCACATTGTCAGGGGCACCCTACTGGCCAGAGTGATTTAAGCACTGAGCAAACAGAGCACAAGACCAAGACTTGCTTAGAAATACTTGGGTGAATTCTTATTTACTCCATACTTTCCTTTTTTCTTATCTTCTCCATCTCCATCCCTGTCCCTAACAGGCTCTGTGGTCAGTGCCTCTAAAGGGGCAGGAAGAAGCATGGAAAACAGAGGCCTGTGGAAGCTGGGGTACTTCTTGGGTTTGTCTTCTAAGAAGATTTTATCAGTTGAGGAGATTAGGGCTTGAGAAGTGGGGGCAAGTCCATCGTGGGGAGAGAAACAGAAGCACCAAAAGAGACAGAAGAAGCTCCTATGGCCTAGGAACAGGATGGAAGTAAAGAGAAGGGCCAGGCTTGAATTTATTACCAGGTTAGCTTCATGAGGACTCAGAATGAAAACTAAATTAATACAGTTTGAATACAGAGATGAGATTTCCCATAAACTTTGTGAACTGAGGCTTATGTCAATGAACAGGTATATTCTTCTCTAGATACAAATGGAAAGCTTGAGGCTTTGGGGGTATGGTAGATTCTTACTACAAAAATTTTTGATAGAGGTAAGGAAAGAAAGCAGGTTACCCTCAGAGAATTGCTTTCAAGACTACTGACTGGTCAACTAAAAGAACAGTTTCATTTCAGGTTTTTTCTGCCTTTGAAGTAGGGATTGGCCCAACTACACTTGACTGGAGGGATGCAGGGGAGGAGGGAGAGCTCCTTTCCAGAACATTACCTACGCCATTTCCTGACTGCTCGTGAGTAGTTAATACATTTTGTTCTTGATTTCAAACTTTTAAAAATTAAGTTTCAAAATAAACATTTATTAAAAAGATCCTCACCAGAGTGGGTAGGATTTTCTTATGTCCCATCTCTCTGAAAGTTCCCTTGGAACGGGAAGAGGAAGGTGCAGGGTAGGAAGCCTTATCAGGAAGTGCAGTTGAGGTGGACCTACTATCCCCAAGGCTGTAGCTGGGGTCAGGGCTGCAAGAGCATGTGGCTCCTGGGGTCCCAAACAGACCAGGATTGGCCACTCACTGCTGACAGAATCCAAAGGCAGAGCAACAAGTGGTGGTAAAACAAGAAAGGAATTTAGTTCAGTGAGACTCGCACTTGAAAGACAGTAGACTAACGTCTCAAAGATTGCTTCCGGAGTGATGAAAATACTTCCAGGTTTATATAAGGAAAATGTGCGATAAAGGCCAGTGGGTCCATGCAGGTGGGTGGTGAACATCAAAGCCATCATTGTCTTGGAGTCAATTACACAGGCTCAGGGCAGTAAGGGCAGTCCTTATTGCTTGAGGGGGTAGTTTCACTTTCCACCAGGCAATGTTACACCCATAGGGTCTTCCTCCAGAGCTGAGAGACAAGCTAGAGAGAACCCAATTAGAATAGTCTGAGGTTAAGATGGAGGCAGGCAAAGTCCTCTTTCAAGGCTGATGTGAGGGTGTGTGTGTGAGAAAGAGGTCAGGCCTTCCCTAGACCTTCCAGACCCCTGACTCTTAGAGGAGGCCCCTGACGGGGTCTCCTTAGAAAAATTAAATGAGGGGCGCCTGGGTGGCTCTGTCGGTTAAGCAGCTGCCTTCGGCTCAGGTCATGATCCCAGGGTCCTGGGATCGAGCCCCGAATGGGGCTCCCTGCTCAGCGGACAGTCTGCTTCTCCCTCTCCCTCTGCCTGCCTCTCTGCCTACTTGCGCTCTCTCTCTGTCAAATAAATAAATAAAATCTTAAAAAAAAAAAAAGAAAGAAAAATTAAATGATTGTCCCCTTGAGGTCCGGCTCCGGTCATCTTCCCCTTTTATGGAAACAAAGCCAATCGGTAGTAGCCGGCAGCTATCCAGAGGAAGGGACAACCCTGCCCTGGGCAGAAGCATTCCTGCCTGCCTCCTTCCAGTCACAGAGCGGAAGTCCCGGGGCAGGGTGTGAGACAACGCCTCCCTTCCCAGCCTCCACTCAGCCTGCCCCCGAGGGGGAGGGGCAGGTAGAACAGGACACTCAAGATTTTCATTGCATAGGAGATTGAAGTTTGTTAAATGAGCATGACCAAAATATAAGACCTCGAATGAGATTGTTTTAATGCCAGAGAAGTTGTGGAATTAGGTTGAGATATTGCTAAGTTATGAACAGGTAGGGTGGCAGACAAGGGAAGAGGAAGGTGGTCAAGACAGTACAATTCAATAGCTGCTGGAAAAATAAAAAATTATGTTTTGTTTATACACCAGTGAGTTGAGCTTTCTCATTAAAAATAATTATGGTTTATTAGCAGTTTTATTTTTTGTTCTTGGTCTTTTTTTCTATTGAGGTGTTCTCTTTATCTATTAATTAATTAGAATATATCTATTATACACTCAGGAAATTCATGTTTGGTCATAGGTTGGACAAATGTTTTTTTTCCCAGCTTGTGATTTGTGTTACACCTTTTAACAAGTTTTTTTTTCCTATAGTATTTTGTACGTAATTAACTTGTCATTATTTTCCTTTGTAGATTCTGGGATTTGTATCTTTCTAAGAAGAGCATTCCTCACTCTAAAATAATAGTAAAAAAAAGTCATTTATGATTTCTTCTAGTACTTTCTTTTCATGTTTATGAATGCCATCCTGAGAAATGTGAACTAGGCTTTAAGAGAGAGCACTTGTTATTGCTCTAACAACAATGAGTCTTTTGTAACTTTTTTTCCTGGTACTTTTCTGCTCATGCTTGGGTATACTTTTCGCCGTGATTCAGGTCCTGACTTGCTGTTGTTTATTGACCTTTCTAGAACCATGACCATTAGGCTGCTTGCTCCGCACATGCCACATGCCACATGCCACATCAGGCTAATTGCCACATGAAGACCGATTCCTACTCTATATGTTATATATATATACCCTTCTTAAAATTACCCTAAATCTCCATTCAAGAAGCAGCTTGATCAGAAAACCAATGGTATCCCTATCTCTTTTGTTAGAGAGAGTTTGATGTTAGGAACCCAGTCAGTTTCTAAAATTCAAGATCAGCAACAGCCTCAGTGGATTAGAACACAACTCTCTGTCATGTTTCTTGGGCTTAGACTTGGGTTAGGCTTTCAATGCCATTGGAAGGATAAAGCAACACCTTTACATTCTACTTTCCAGAATTTCCCGGCACCTGCAGCTTAGGGATTATAGAGGCATATAGGCAGCAGTGCTTATTATAAGATGGAAGGAATTAGTATTAATGTAAATAGGGCACATTCTGCCTTTCATCAGAGGATTCCTAGGTTTTTGCCTACTTGATTTACCTGTAGGTTAATACAGGTAAATATGTGTAGGTTAAAGAATAATGTTCTAAAGCCCTTGATAAGTCTCCCTAAGAAAGACTCAAAACCTATATTATAATTAGTGTCTCCTGAACAGTTTTTTTTTTCTATTATAAATTCACTCACTCATTCCAGGAATCTTCATTGAGTGCCTATGTCTTAGTGAGTTCAGGCTGTTATAACAAATTACCATAGCCTGGATGGCTTAAAAAATAAACATTTATTTCTCATAGTTCTGGAAGCTAGGAGTCTAAGATCAGAGTGCTAGCATGGTTGGGAACTGGTGAAAGCCTGCTTCCTGGTTCACAGACAGCCATCTTCTTGTGTCCTTGGATGGCAGAAAGAGGGTAAGAAAGAGGGTTTTATAAGAGCACTAACCCCATTTATGCGAGCTCCACCCTCATAATACCGAAGAATCCACCTCCTAACACCATTACATTAGGTATTATGGTTTCAGCATATGACCTTGGAGGTGTGGGGGACACAAATATTCAGTTCATTGCAACCTACTATGTAATTAGGCACTGGGGATACAGTAGTGTTGAACAAAACCAAATCCCTGCTTTCACATAGTATACATTCTCATGGAGAAGAGAAGGAAAGAATGAGAGAAAGAAAGAAAAGAAAGGAAGAAAGAAAGAAAGAAAGAAAGAAAGAAAGAAAGAAAGAAAGAAAGAAAGAAAGAAAGAAAAGGAAGGAAAGGAAAGGAAAGAAAGAAAGGAAGGAAGGAAGGAAGGTAGGAAGGAAGGAAGGAAGAAGGAAAAGAAAGAAAGAAAGAGAGAGAAGGTGGGAGGAAGACAGGAGGGGAGGGAGGAAGAAAGAGAACAGAAGGGAGAGAGGGAGAAGAGAAGGAGGAAGAAAGAAAAGAAAGACCAAGTAAGTAAATCAATATATACCATAACGTTAGGTAGTGATGAAACGTTAGCTATGAAAATAAAATGTGGCAGAGTAGGAAGATGAAGAATGATAAGAATAAGGCCAGCAGGTAGAAGAAACATATCGGAGCAGAGATGTGAATCAACTTGGGAAATGAGCAACATGGAGATCTGAGGGCAAAGTGTTCCAGGAATAGAGAACAGCAGGTGCAAAGACTTTTCAGCAGGAATGTGCTTGGTGTGTATAAGAAACAGCAATCAGAACAAGTATGGCTGGAGAAGTAGTAGTGAGGGGAAGAACCGAGATACGGTTAGAGAGGATAATGAAGATCCTATAAGCCATTGGCTAGTATCGAGCAAAAGGACGTAACCTGATACATTTTAGAAGGCTGTTAAAAGGAAAACCACACGCCCAAAATGGTGTCACTTAGGTTAGGCCCCAAGTCAGTAAACCAAGACTTAATCCCAAATCTAACTGCAGTTTCAGTTTCCTAGGAATCTAACATCTAACCAGTCAACCTGGGAATTTCCTGCTCAGCACTAGAAGTCTCCTGCTAGACTCCTTCTGTCCCCCTTAGAGGGCAACCATACCTACAACAATGGATTCCTTGCTAATCATTTCCTTTTTTCCACTCCCTTTCTCCCTTTAAACACCTTTCCCTTTCTTATAGTTTGATGGAGCTCTCCTCTACTTGCTAGGTGAGATGCTGTTCGAAACACGAATCAATTAATAAAGCCAATTATATCTTTAAAATTTACTCAGTTGAATTTTTGTTATTGAACAAGTCTCACTCTGCTGCAGTGTTTAGAATGGACTACAGAAAAGGCAGGATGGAAGCAAGGCATATTAATCTAGGTTCTTCAGAGAAACAGAACCAATATAATTTGTTTATTTAAGTTTACTTATTTATTCATTTATGTATCTATTTAAGGACTTAGCTCACACAGTTATGGAAGTTGAGAAGCCCCCAATCTATAGTCTCAGGCCGGAGGCCCCAAGTCCAAGTCCACGGTCAAGAGAAGACCAAAGACCTGCTCAGTGGCAGATAGGCAGAGAGCACGAATTCTATCTTGCTCAGCCTTTTTTGTTCTATTCTGGCCTCCAGTGGATTGGATGATGCCCATCTACACCAGGGAGGGAAATGTGCTATATTCAGTCTATGATTTAAATGTAAATCTCATCCAGAAACACTGTCACATCCAGAAAAAATGTTTAATCAAATACCTGGGCCCCAAGGCCCGGTCAAGAGGGCACATAAAATTAACCATCACACAAAGAGACCAGTCGGGAGGCGATTGCGTAGACCTGGCCAGAGATGATGAGGCAGTGTCTGGGGCCAGGAATGTAGCACTGAACTTGGTGAGAGGTGGTCAGATTCCGGAAGATTCCAGACTTTGAAGGTCTGGCGTTGGGGCGAATGGGGGACCCTGAGGTTTCAGCATGCACACGTAAATGGTGTTATTGTTACAGAGGTGGAGAACACTTGGGAAGAAATCAGTTTGGGGAGCTGAATACAAAATTTGGCTTTGGACCTATTAGTATTGAGAGGACTACTAGCATCTAAGTGGAGATTTCAGGCCACCAGAAAGATGAGACTAGAAGGTCAATGATAGGGCTAGAAATAAGAACTGGGGAGTCTTTGGCATATCAAGAGACTATAATCACAGACTGGATGAGACCTCCAGGGAGAAGCCTAGATCGAGAAGCCGTCTAAGGCCTGAACCCTGGGTCTCTCCAGTATCAGAGGTCAGGATGGGGAAAGGACCCAGCCAAGGACACCAAGAAGAAATGGCCAGGGCACCTGGGTGGCTCAGTGGGTTAAAGCCTCTGCCTTCGACTCGGGTCATGATCTCAGGGTCCTGGGATCGAGGCCCACATCAGGCTCCCTGCTTGGTAGGGAGCCTGCTTCCTCCTCTCTCTCCCTCTCTGCCTGCCTCTCAGCCTACTTGTGAATCTCTCTCTCTCTCTGTCAAATAAATAAATAAAATCTTTAAAAAAAAAAAAAAGAGAAGAAGAAGAAATGGCAGTGTCCGAGGAGGAAACCCAATTTCCTGGAAACCAAAGGAAAAACAGGGGCTTAACGAGGAGTGAGTGATCAAGTGTTTGAAAGGCTGCCAAGAGATTAAGTAAAACAAAGCCTGGAGGTTTTCCGCTGGATGTGGCCCTTCCTCCACATTTCTTCCATGTGATAGAATCGGACTGACCCCTCGTGGCACCTAAAGCCAACCGTCCCAGTTCAGGGAGACTGCTAGTTGCCTCTTAAAGGTGGTTCCCTCTTCCTTACTCACAGAACCCCGGTTTTATCCAAGGTCATAATGTTTCTACCTTCTCTGACGCTAGAAATAATCATATGGCATAGGACTAGTCAATTAAGGTCAAACAGAAGGCATAGAACGGACATTTTTGGAGAATCCTTTAAAGTGGACTAACCCACCAGACATGGTTGCAGGATTTCTCGTCCTTTAGTGCCCATGATGCTTGGTCACCCCGCTGGGAAGAATGAAGAGGGAGACCAGACGAAGACTGGTGGGCAGCAAAGCACAGCTCATTGAGCGACAGTACAAAGCTCCCGAAGAGGGAGGGGACCCAAGAGGGTTGCCATTGGAGTTTCTAAATCTAGGGGGTTTTACGGGCTTGTTGGAGGGTTGTTTTCATCTGATGAACCCCTGCGCCTGTCACCCAGTCAGGTTTTTGTCCAGGTGCTCATCTACCTATCAGATAGTTGTTCACGTGGGAAAGGGTGGAGGGCTCCTTCCATGGTGGTCGAGAATAAAAGGATGGGGTCTTTTTCCTCTTTTTCCTTTTAAGGGTACTTTCATCTTGGGGGGCAGTGGGGAGCAGCCTCAGCCCTTGGCCCTGCCTGCCTTTCTTTGACTATGCTCCATTAGCATGAGCACCAGTTTCCCTTTGTTGCTTCCTCTCTTCCCACCGGAAGCATGGATATGATGGCTGGCAAGCTGGCAGCCGTAATGACAGCAAAAGGATTTGTGAACACACTCTACAGAAGGTGGACAGAGGAGCTGGACAGAGCCCAGTTCGCCCAATGTCATTATGGAGCCTCCATGCCAGTCTTGAACTTTTTACCTTTTCTTTTCTTTTTGTAGAAATATACAGATTTACTGTCTTGCACTTATTTTCTGTTATTTGACAACTGAACTTAATCCTAAGTGATAGGCTAGTGGTGTAGTGGTCACCTCGGCCCTCCCTGCAGAAGCAGCCCTGTCGCCTCACACTGTGGAAACAACACGGGCCCGGAGGCACAGGCCATGGTTCTAGAACCATCTCTGCCAGTCTTTTTTTTTTTTTTAAAGATTTTATTTATTCATTTGACACAGAGAGAGATCACAAGTAGGCAGAGAGGCAGGCAGAGAGAGGAGAGAGGAGGAAGCAGGCTCCCCGTTGAGCAGAGAGCCCGATGTGAGCCTCGATCCCAGGACCCTGAGATCATGACCTGAGCCGAAGGCAGCGGCTTTAACCCACTGAGCCACCCAGGCGCCCAATCTCTGCCAGTCTTATAGAGCGGTGAGTCTGTGGGCAAATCACTTGAGCAAGCTTCAAACTTCACCTTCCTCAGCTGTAAAATGGGTATGTTAGAAGAGCCAGTCCCTGCCCCTGTTTCATGTTTTGTATTTTTTCTTCAGAATTAACTGTTTCTCATCAGTGATCTGCACAGGTGATGCTGCTTAAAGTAACTGTGAATGCGGTCCATCTCCAGGACTTGGATTTCATCAAGGCTAGGGGAGAGAATCCATGGGCTACAAAAAACTAAACTAAACTAAACTCTCACAGAGCTTTACTGCGAAAATAGAAAGCTGCGTGTTTTTTAGTGGCTTGAACACAAGCCTGATAAAGCAAGAAAAGCAGGAGCAAAAAACTTCAGGCGTAAATGAAAACTAGGCTTGAAGCACTTCAAGGGCTAGTTTGTATCAGAGTGAAAAAACCTGCGTGGAAGGGCCGGCTGGTTTGCACATGCGTGGGCTCGCCGAGGACTGCCGTACGAAATCCTAGAGGGGCTGGCAGAAGCCCAGCGCCCCAGGGCACGGGCAGGTGCCCGGAGGTCGGCCTGCATGGGAACTGGCTTCGTGCTCAAGACTGATACTTCTTCAGGTCAGTGGGGCTGACTCTGGAACCCACCAGAGAGGACAGGGAATGGGAAAGGGGCGTGGGGGTGGGGTGAAGGAGAAATGAGAAGCCCAAGAGCAGGAGAGGGAAAAGCGTTCCCTCTTCCAAAGAGCGATTTTTCAAATCCACCTACAAACATTGATGTTCACAAACCCGAAGAGCCAGCCTACCCTGTGCTGTTTGCAAGAGTGGTGTCCATCTGGGTCGAGGTCTTGTGTTGTTTTTTTTCTTGTTGGAAATGCTTCAAAGTAATTTGAGAGACAGAGGAAGGAACAGCCCCTGGGGGGCTGAGCTGCTCAAGTCAATGTCAATGCTTACATTTGTATAACTCAGGACAGAGTACAGCCTTTATCATAGTCCATCTTCATAATGACCTTGTGGGGCAGGTTGGGCAGGTTCGGGGCTGTTATCTCGTCCAGTGCTGTCCTTCTTGGCCTTGTGGAGGAGGAGGCCTCCAGGAGAAGTTCGAGGGGGCTAAACTCTGACAGCTGCCTAAGCGCTTGTGAGGGAGGCCCCCCGTGGTGGGCCCGTCAGACCGACCGGTTGGGCTTCGTGGGGCTTCGGTTGGAGTCCATTCACCACTTGCTTCAAATGTTTTGTTTGTAAACAATTATTTTGTACTGTGATTATCAGGCTTGTTGTTAGGGTGGAGGTGGAGGTCTCTTCGGACTGTTTTTTTTTTTTTTTTAATCTGGCAAAGGAGAGCCACCTGGCTCTGCTTCAGTCCCAGGCAGGAGCGGGCAGCCCCTGGGATGGGCAGCTCTAGACAAGGCTCTGTGACATGAATGGTAAGGAGGTGGTGACAACCTTTTGTGTTGCCCTCCCAGAGCCATTCACATTTGGAGAAAGGAGGACTCAGGAGGCAATCAGTGTCTTAGCTGCAAAGTGAAAAGTGGGACTGTGATGGTAACGGAAGGATTTCAGACAATGTGACGTCAATTACATTTCAGTTTTTTTAAAAAAGACAATGTGGCAAGCAGATGGAAGAGATACTTTTGGGTCAGAGAGCACTTGCCAATCCCTCTTTAACCCAGCACCTCGGAACTGCTCCGTGTCCGCTCCAAGCCTGCGAGGCTGTCTGTGACCTCTTCTGGTAACTCGATCAGCTCAGATACTAGAAGGGAGTAGAGTCGAGGTTGGAGGGGGGTGTGAAGAGGGGGATTAAGAATGGAGGGGTGATGGTTCAGAATCCCCTGAACAAAGCAGAGACGCGCTGGTCCTCCTCCTCCCATCCTGTCCCCCACCTCCTGAGAACCCTTCCATTGATCCATTCACATATACAAATTTATCTGAGCACCTGTTATGCGCAAGTCCCCACGCTCAGTTCTGGCGAAGTTGTGAGCCAGACGTGCCAGCGCACACCCTCAGAAGAGATCACAGAAAGTAAACAAACCTTGTGCGGACGTAAGTGAATGTAATGAGGAGTCAGCGGGGGAGGGCGAACAGAGGTCAAGGGCCACGGCTTAGCCAGACCCCAGAGACGGAGCCTGAAGCAGTCACACGAGGAGCTGGTGAGAGGACCTTCCCTTGGGGGGTCCAGCACACGCAGAGGCGCTGCGACAGGGCCAAATCTTGTTTGTGGAGGCACAGGAAGGGGGCCCGTGTGGCTGCAGTGCCCAGGGAGTGACCAGGAAGAGGTGCGAACGGCCGGGTAGGCGGGCAGGAGCCCAAGTCCACTGGTGCTGTGGTGTAGGTCACGAGAACCCACTGAGTGATTTGTGGTGGGAGAGCCGCTCCATGTCATGTCTATGAGCCAAGACCCCAAGGGGTGGCAGAGGGAGAGTGTACCCCGAACCATGCAGGTTTGAACCACGCCAGTCCCTTCTGTGTGGGTTTTTTCCATAAACACAATACGGTACTGCACCTGTATCTTCTCTGCCTTCGGATTTTCTTGATAGCACTTTATCTTCTCTAGCGTACTTTATTGTAAGAAATACAGTATATCATACACGTGACACATAAAATATGGGCTAATGGACTGTTTATGTTCTCATTAAGGCTTCTGGTCAACAGTAAACTATTAGTAGTTAAGTTCGAGGGAACCAAAAGTCATATAGAGATTTTTTTTGACAGTGCCAGGGGTCAGTCCCCTGAACCTCCACATGGTTCAGGGGTCAACTGTATTGTGCGTTGGAGCTGGAGAGGAGGGGCTGTCCCAGGCTTGTGGGAGGAGAAGGAGGTCCTGCGTGGCCTTCACGGGGCTCTGGTACCTGAGGCTCAGGCCTACGTGCATGTTTTTCATCCCCACCTGAATGCAGTCCCGGCTCTTGTCAGTGGTGTTTGGTCTTCCTTAGCAGCTATTGTGTGTTTGGGGCTGGGGGTACGTGTCCACCTTTTCGTCGTCGTTTCCTGATCACCTAGCAACCTCTGCGGCCATCTGTACACTTGTGTTTTCCCTTCTCATGTTGCTGCCACTTCTGCGCAGCTGCGGCAGAAACTATTTGTGGGCGGGGAGTGCTGGAAATGTCGCCTCAGGATTAGAGAAGTTTCGCTTGTGTGCAGAAAAAAAAAAATTCAGGTCAGAGGGCATTTGAAGGTCATTACCAGCTGCCACATAGAACATACCTTTCAGTGTTCTGCTGTTGGGCTGTCCTGCATCTGGTTCTTTGAGTGGCTCCAAACAAGCCACTTTCTGCCTTCCTAACAACCAAAACTCTGGAGGTACCTGGGCAGCCATCATGATCTCCTCACCTAGTCCCATCCTGCTCTCGATCTGATCTAGTATAATTCTAACCCTAGACTCTATGGACCTGTTATCCTTGATAAGGACCATTGGGGGATGGTGTTTTCAGCTTTTCACCTTCGGCTTTTCCTCCTGACCCCTGACCTGGTTTGTCCTTCCACTTCTTCGCCATTCTGGAAACTCCAGGTAGCCCCATCTGCTTAACTGACCCCCCGGCTGCATCCTCTGTCCCGCTGAGACACTCCACCCCCAAATCAGACCATCAGATTGGAAGTCGTTTTTGTCTTTTCTCACAGGAGCCTCAGTGTGTCCTCTGGCAAATTGCACTCACAGCTGGCCCTGATGTTCTAGAATTCCCAAGGCAGCCATCCAAATTCGATCTAAGCTGTGACCATCATCTCACACATGTAAAAAGAATGTGTGAGGACCCGTGGCTTGTGAAAGCAGCCTGATGTCTTCACCATCTAGGACTAGAAGGGCATGTGAAATAAATAATATTTTAAAAGATCCAAATCCATCGAAGAAACACTGGTGTCTTTTGCCAGGAGAACATGGGTATAATACATGTGTGATGTCGAACAGACGTGTCCATGTGCTAGGAGTCATGGCATTCCCTTCTTGTTTGGGTCTCTGAAGGAATGGTGACTGTCAGCATGGTGCATTGAGGCAGCATGGAAAGGACGCTGGGCTGAGGTCAAGGACACCTGGGTTCTGTCACTTGAGGACAGAAGGCAGCGTGAGGGGCTGCCCTGGAGGGAGACCGAGACACAGGGGCCGGGCCATGCCCAGAGCAATGAGCTGATCAGCGCCACCAGTGCTGCACTCACTTGGAAGATTAGCCCCATTCAGACCCCTGGGTGGCTCAGTCAGTTAAGTGTCTGCCTTCAACTTGGGGCATGGTCCCAGGGTTCTGGGATAGAGCCCCATGTCAGGCTCTCTGCTCAGCGGGGAGCCTGCTTCTCCCTCTCCCTCTGATCCTTCCCCTGCCTGTGCTCTCTCTCTCTCCCTTTCTGCCAAATAAATAAGTAAAACCTTAAAAAAAATTAGCCCCATTCAGACAGAGAGAGACACTGGTAACGAGTGTGACAGACAGGGGACTCAGTCTGGCCTGTTCCATGGAACCCCTTGTTTCTTCTAGGATATTCTTTCCCAGGGAACATCCAACCTGTGTCTACACAGAGCAGGGTTTGGGCCCTTCATTCTGTACCCTGGGGGGAAATGGGAAATGCTCCCAGGGCCACACTTGCCCTCCCTCACTGACTGTTAATGCCCACCAGGGCCTTTGAGTTCCCTGCTGAGATGTGTCAGTATCCCTCCCTGACACTGCAGGGTGCACCTCTAGGCTAATTCCTCAGGGGTCTGGAGTTACTGCTGAATTAGAAGAAATTGTGTTGTATAACTTACAGGAGAGATTTATTGCTTTACAGATAATAGCCAGTGGTAATTGTTAATATTTATAGCACTATGCCTGGAAATGGGTATGAATCCTAATGGAACTTGCCCCAGACCCCTCTGAAGTTTACAGTCTGCTTCTGGGGCACAGAGGACTGGGAAGGGCCTCTGTGAATCTCAACTGAGATTGTGGGGAAAACAGGTTAAATTTTGATCAAGTGTGGATTTAAAATGTGAAGATACGTGGTTTGAGATCTCCTCCCACAGCTCTTCAGTTTCCACTCAACTTTAAGTGACACTGTATGAACAGCCCACAGGCAGTTTTGCAAGCTTAGCTACTGCTGTCTGACTCATATTTCTCATGCATTTCCTATTTGCCCTGTGCAGAAAAGAAGTTGAGTTTCTGTTATGGTAATTGGGTTGCCCAAAGTCAACTAAACCCACAGGTCTGACTTGTAGCTGATCCACCCTTCCGAATACCTGTAACCTAAGACGACCCAGAGCCAGAGAGGCTGGAAATTACTGTTTCTTCACTGTCAGACTCTGAGGCCTTACTGAACCCCACAATGGCCTGCACCTTGAGCTGGGCCAGCCTATGGGAATGGGCTGTGTAAAAGACGACTCCCAGGCCACTTACCCCATGTCTAGATGCCCTGAGCGACAACCTGGGGCAGTTCCAACAATAGAACACATTTCTTGGAGTTAGAAGAATTGGCTTTGAGTAGTAGTAAGTTTACCATATAACTGGCTAAAGTAACTAGCTGAGTGACTGTGAGAAAATCATTTCACCTCCAGGAACTTAGTTCTGGCGTTTGTAAAATGAAGGCTGGGGACTCAGTATCCAGTAGATGATAAACTTCTATCAAGATTTATTATAAGAAATATGAACTTTATATAAGCTAAGATGTAAGTCTTAAGAAGGAAAGTCTAAGTCTGGTTCATTTGGAACTTGTAGTTCTCAAATGATTCAATTAAATCAGTCTTGGAGTTACAAATAAAGGTATTAAACTGATAGAGAAAACTTTTCAGATTTCCTTAATAATGGGTAATGTATACACTTAACAAAAACCTCTTTTTTTTAAGTTAGAATAAAATTGTGGTATTGTATGGAAAAGTTTACATTTTACAAAAATTTCTTTAGGGTAGCACCAGACATTCCCTAGTAATGAGAGTTTTCTGAAATATTATTGTAATTGACTTGCTGTCTACATGTAGGCTTAAACTTACTCCTTTAGTACATAGGCTCAATGAGAGTGCAACATCTTTTACTTCTTTTTCACTCCCAGCAACACAAAATTCAGTACTCTAAATATAGTCTACATTCAATAAGAATTTAATTATTGACTGAATCTAGGCTGTCAGGGGGAAAAGGACATTGCTCCTTGTTTGGACATGCCTCTCTGATTAAATGCCACTTTTGCCTTTCTAGCTAATCAGTTAACTAAGTGTGGTGCACATTTGACCTTCTCCCTAAGAGAAGGTCAGTGGCTGAAAATGAGATCCAGCACGACCATATTAGAAGGATTTTCATGTGTACTCCATTAAGAAGATTAAATGTCCAGGTGCCTCCCACATGTCCCCTTAGAACTTGTTCTTACAGTCTCAAAATTTCAAGAGTAGCACCAACATTTATTGTCACTTCCCAATGATGTTTGCAAAAGATTCATATTGTGTTAGGGTCCTTCAGAGAAACAGAACCAATAAGGTGTATATACATAGATTTATTTTCAAGAATTGGCTCACTGATCGTGGGGGCTGGTAAATCCAAAATTTTCAGGATAGACCAGGTAGCCCAGGGAGGAGTTGCAGCTCAAGTTTGGAGGTAAGTTCCTTCTTCTTTGGGCTACCTCAGTCTTTTCTCTTAAGGTCTTCAACTGATTAAATGAGGCTCACCCACATTATAGAGAATAATCTGTTTTCTTTAAAGTCTGTTGATTAACTTAATTAAATATTAATCACATCTTTAAAAACCGCCTTTTGCAACGATATCTAGATTGGTGTTTGATCAAACATCTGAGCTCCAAAGCCAAGCTACGCTGACACACAAAATTAGTCCTCACAGACATCAAAGCAGAAGAAAGGATTTGGGCACCTTGCAGTTATCTTCTAAAAGTTCACTAATTTTTTTCATTATTTAAAATAGTTCACAAATAATAGTTCTTATGTTGGTGCCTTTTTTTTGGTTATTTTTAGAAGGAAAAATTTTTTTCTGATTTTTCATTGCTTCTTTCCACAGAATCCTACTTCAAATTGTGTTTATAGCCTCCATGATTATCATACGTGGGGGTTCCAGATACCTGGAGGAAAGAGCATGGTTTCCAACTCTCATGGAGTTATAGTCTGAGAAAAGGAGAGTGTGCAGATTATTGCCAGGCTATCTTCTTGCTGCTCTGAGTTGCACAAGGACGAGAGAGGAAGGAAGAGTTTAATAAGTATATTTGCATGTTGGCGGTGCTCACATTTCTAAGTCTTAATGGTTTTCTCTCACGTGCTACGTGCCTCCTCCCTGTATAATGGTTCAAAACTGGATTTCCCCTGGAGCTGAGTCTGAGGGCATGTGACCCAAAAGGCTTTGTAAACTCATTCATTCTCATCTCTCTAGCACACACAGCTAAATAAACTTCTCTCGGTAAAACTTGTCGTCTGAGGAAAGGACATTACCTTCCTGGCAGTTTCTCTTCACTTCTGCTCGCAACCTTACTTTTTAGTCCCAACTTTGTTAATTAAGCTCCAAATTTTTTTCATTGTGTTAAAATACACATAACACCTTTTCGAACTGTACAGTTCAGTCATATTCCGCATCCACACCGGTGACTCTTGCATCTTATAAATCTGAAACTCTGTCCCAAGAAACAACTCCCCCATCTCTCCCAGCCCCCTTCCCTCCCCACTCTCCTCCCTTCTCCCAGCCACAGCTCTCTTCTGTCTTTTTGATTTCTTTTCTTTTCTTTTTTAAGATTTTATTTATTTATTTGACAGAGACAAGCAAGAGGGAGAATGTAAGCAGGGGGAGTGGTAGACAGAGAAGCAGGCTTCCCCCTGAGCAGGGAGCCCGATGCAGGGCTCGATCCCGGGACCCTGGGATCATGACCTGAGCTGAAGGCAGAGGCTTAACTGACTGAGCCACCCGGGCACCCTGTCTTTATGATTTCGATCACTCCATCGTCTAAGTGGAATAAAACAGTATTTGTCTTTTTGTGATTGTAATTGAACTCCAAATTTTGAAATAGGCTGTAGAACGACATGTGGAGTTGATGAGGCTGTGTCTGGGGCCGGAGGGAATGATGTGAGGGCCTAGGCACATCTGAGTCCGAGGCAAATTTCCTTTCCTACAGGGGTACTGGGATTTGATGATGCAGCTCAGAGCCAGCAGGGTATTCAATAAGCAGAGACTTTGAGTGAGCCTTTATCCTCCAGGCTCTGCCCGGAGCCACTGCCAACAGGAAGTGTTCTAGAGACTGGCATGCTAGCAAACATACATCCTGGAACTATGAGCACCTGAGAGTGGTTTGGGCAGGCTTCCATTAGCCTCATTGACATCAGTGGTAGGGAAGGGACAGAGAGGCTAACGGGGCAGATGGGCTCATGGACGGACACCAGAACCTTTCAGAGATGTCCAGTTCTAGACCACAGACGACACCTTTGGTTCGCTAGCTCTGTGTTCTAGACCCGTCCAAGAGAGTGAAGAGAGTCATATTTTTCTTTGCTCCAAGGCACACACCCTATTTATGGTCTGTGGCCATGACACAAAGTTTAAGAAATCATGCATTCTGCTCAAAGAGTGAAAGGCTCTGGGTTTTAGATGGTGCCAGACATGTCTATAATTGCTTTCTGAGATTTTGGAGGGAAGCAAACAGAACCAAAGCTTCTCAGTCCTCTTCATCACATGCTTAAAATTCCAGGGTACTATTAGATCCTAGAATGGCTCAGTGTGAGGATTCCAGGGAAAATGGAATTATTAAAAGCAGAGCCTGAGGCATATACCATTTAATAAAGCTACAGAACAGCCTCAGATTCTGCAAGTAGCGGGAAAAATGGCTAGTATAAGACTTGCACTCTGGCTTTTTCTAAATGGTTTTCACACATTCTTTACACATTCTGGAATTAAATGTTGATTATTCCATTTAGATGACTTGTGTACATTACCCATCCAATTGAAATCTGACTCCAGGGCTGATCCATTGTGCCTTTTTTTGGGGGGGGGGTCTGTATTTTGTTCTCCCAGCTCTTCCGAGGAATTGCATTAGCTCAAGTCACTTAAAAAAATTACTGAAATTAAGACATGTCAGTCCCTCATGTTCTGTACTAGGCAAATAAATGCACGCTCAGTTCCATTTCTCCCCATGGGCCCATCTTAGGGGAATCATAATTAGGGAGATGCTTCTGGAGCTTTGAATCAGAGCAAGGAGGCTCAGTGGGATGCAGATATCAGCCAGCACTAGTGTGGGGCAGCCTGAGGCACCTGTTCACAGTGGGGGCGAGTCTGGGCACCAGACAGGACCCCGAGCTGGCACACCCCCACCTCCTCTAGCTGGGCGGGCTGGGCACCACTGTGCAGTTTCAAGGTGAATTTAAAATACTTTCATTCTGCAAATGTCTGAAGCATTGTGAGCAATCTCATGCATCAAAATTCTTTGGCAGCTGCAGTCAGCAGGTTTAGAGGTTGCTGTGTGGGTACCTCTCATTGGTCCATGATCAATTCATCCTAAATTCTCTTGATGCTGGAGCAAGAGGCAGCATCTCTTCAGGCAGCAAGGAAATACCACAGGGTTATCCTCTCAGGTAGATCTAAACCATAGGAAGGAGACAAAGATGAAGTGGGAAATGCTGAGATGGGAGAAAGTAGAATGAGAAAAGGTAAGAAGGTGAGAAGTGGGAAAGGGGAGAATAAATATTTTTAAATATTGGACCTGTTTCCATGGGAGGTAGAATTCTGCTTTAAAAATAGCTCCAGTTTTTAAAACTGCTTTAGAATTTTTTTAAAAGCTGCTTTAAAAACTGCTTCCTCCCAGCAACCCAGGCTCCATGAGTGTCTGAGCTGAAGAACAAACCACCATCCTAACCCCAGGTTGATCTAACAAGAATGCCGTAGGCAGGTTGCTACCTTTCTGTGTATTTTTCATCCGTAATCTCAAGATAACTAACACTTGAGAAGTGGAATGAAAATGGAGACATGACTGGCCATGATGGTGTCTGGCCAAAGTACTGGTTGCCTTTTCTCTGTGTGTCCCTCCTTCTCTGTCTTTCTTTGCCGTGAAGTCCTGGCGCCTGCCTATTTAGCTGTAGAGACAACCTCCAAAGCAAACCAAACACTAACCCATGAAACACCAAAATTGTTCGGAACATACTATGCCACAAAACTCATCTATAAATTTCTTCGAGTTTAGGCATTATTGTCAAGAGACTAGGAAACAAATAACCTCATTCAGCACTACGTGCTAGGTTATCTGTGGTCTGATTTGGGTTTTGTCCAAACTTGCTCAATAAGTATCACATTCTCATTTTACAGATGTAGAAACATTTCAGAGTTCAACTGTAATGAATGTTGGAACGGTTTTGTAAACCCACATCTCTGACTTGAACCTTCCATTAATTCCTAATACCAGATACCAAGGTGGGGGAGTATTCTTTGAAGAATCAATTGAGGGACACATATACACGTATAATATGATTCACAGGGTGGACTTACTGCGTAATGTGACCTAGGGCCTAGTGTTACTTCATCTTCCTGTGCATACATTTCCTCATCTGTAAAATTAGGTTAATAATGGTAACCTCACAGCAACAAATAAAGCAATGGAACAGAATAAACAATCCAGAAACCTATCACCCATGTCTGCTCACCAGATGACAAAGGGGGCACTGCAGAAAAGATCATCACTTCATTAAATGGGGCTCAGTTAACTGGATAGAAATATGGGGGATAAAACTTGGTCTCCACTTCACACTATATCTCAAAGTCAATTTCAAGTGGATTAAAATTTTTATAATAGTCATAGGAGAATATCTTTTTTCTTTAAACAAAGATATCTTAAATAGAACAGGAAAAGTGTTACAAACAGGAGCACAAAGGTAATAAATAGGACTCTGATATAAGACACTATTAAGAGAGAATAGGTAACCCACAGTAGAGAAGAAAAAGATTTGTGCAAAACATATGACTGACTCAAGTCAAAATAGAGAGCACCTAAAAGTCAGTTTGAAAAAGCAGATTGTTATGATGATTAAATATATTAATACAGGTTTAGAGAAGAATTTGGTTCATAATATGCATTCGCTTCCTATATGCTATTATTTTTATTATGAATCTGAATGGAGGTTCAGGACTTTCCTGTTTTGCATTTCTGTCTGTTGCCAGCCTGAGGGTCTCAGGTTTTAGTTTGACAAACATGGTAACCATAGTAATAAGGCACTAGAAAGGTAAATCTATAGACTAGGATTCAAAATATATGATTCAACAAACACGGAGAGGAACATTTATTTTCCCGGTGTTTCAGTATTTACTCACTGCTTTCTATTGCTGTGTGCCTGTGGGAAAGGTGTAAAGTGAGGAGTAATGTTACAACCTAAATTCAGCTAAAGGAGCAAAGCGTGCTCCCCCTCCCCCACCCCTTCCATGGACATCACAACCATCTCACAGACCTGTCATTCCTGGAGCACCTCCAAGCCCCACAGAGCCTCCCTCCTAAGTATCCTGAATTCAGGGTCTCTCCCCTGAGTCCTCAGACTCAAGCCAGTCTGAAGCTCCAGAGGGACCAGAGTCTCCCCATTACTTTGTATCTGATCTCTCTCAAGGCCGCCTGGAAGGAAGGACTCTGGAAGGACGGTCCCCACATCTACCAAAGGGTTTTGAGGACTCGTTCTCTCACAGTCTTGCCATCCCCATAACCTGTACCCCTGTTATTGGTACCTACCCGCTACCCCAAGTTGACCTAAGTGGCTTCCATTTTCATATGGAAAATCCCTTCAGAATCCTGGCTCCTTGAGTTCATGACCATTATTTCCTGTTCAGCTACCCACTGTCATTGCCTTGTCTTGTCAAGTTATGGCAAAATAACTTGAAGTTATAAATTCAGGCATGCTACTGCTTAAACACAAAACTGTGTTCTTCTAATTCTTTCTTTTCCATTCCAATGACACTAGCTCTTTGACTTCAACAAAGCCACCAGTCATTGAATCTCTTCATTTACCAACTATCACCACTGTTCCCAGATGAATTCTGTTCCTCCAAATTCATGTGTTGAGGTGTTCCTCCCAATAGCTCAACATGCAGCTCTATTTGGAGATAGAGCTTTCAAAGAGGTAAACTGAGGTAAAATGTCCTATGGATGGGCCCTAACCCCAAATGACTGGAGTCCTTATCAGAAGAAGAGATTGGGACACAGACATGTGTATGCACAGAGAAAAGACCTTGTGTGAAACAGTGAGAAGGTGGCCATTTGCTAGCCAATGAGGGAGGCCTCAGAAGAAACCAAATCTCCTGACACCTTGATCCTGGACTTTTATCCTCCAATACTAGGAAAAAAATAATTTCCTTGTTTAAGACATCCAGGTTGTAGTATTGTTATGGCAGTCCTAGCAAACTAATACAATCACCTACCATATTTGCTTTTCTCTCAGTCTGATTTGTATTTCATGAGCCATCCATCCACCACTCTCTTTCTACATTCTTGCTCCATTGTCCTTCCAGTTTTTTAGCCTAGCAAAATGTCAACCCTGGATGAATGTAATAGTCTGCCCCTTGAATGCCTGCACCTAGGCACCTTAATGTGATTGGAGAGAATCACAACACCATATTAACTGGTGAAATTTCAAAGCCATGGTCTCAGTCTCAGCCAGACCTACTCTTACCCTAGTTTCCCATTTATATCTATAGACATGCAAGCTTTCCACCTCTTCTTTCACTCTTGACAAATTATTTTTGCATCCTTCCTCTCATTTGAAAGGAGCCACCAGGCAATAATTCAGTCAACTTTCTACCATCAAATCGATACATTGCTCTATTTGCAACCATCTTTTCCACTTTCCTACATGTTGCAATGGAACTGGTATCTCTGGCTAATCCTTCCACTTGTGCTGTAGATCACATAGTCCCCATGCAACCTCACAAACTTCCTTCTTTTAATTATATCTTTGCTTTCATCTATTTGACCTCTCCCTCTATATAGCTCTTCCCCAACATCATTTAAATGTATTCAAGCCTTCATCCCATGTAATAGACTGATTGCCAACAATGGCCCCAATTCTTTACCCCTACCAATGGGCTTTGCAATGGGACTTTGCAGCTCCTCTTAACAAGAGGTTGACCTCTTTCCCTGTATCTTGAATCTTGGCTGATGTTGTGACTCACTTTGGAGGGTCGGTTGTGGTAGAATGGAGTGCCAATTCATGACTAGGCCTCAAGAGATCTTTCAGACCCATGCCCTGTCTTAGAACCCTGCCATCACCATGTGAGCTAGCATGCAGAGTGATGAAATGTGGTCAGGCACCTCCTCCACCCCAGATAACAGAAAACCAACTTTCTAAATGATGAGTAAGACCATTCTAGATCTGCCAGCCCTTAGCTGACCTCTGATGCATGAATGGGTCTAGCCAGGACCAGCTCAGAAAAGCCATCTTACTTACCCATAGACATAGAGGTGATAATAAATCCTTCTTTTAAGATACTGAGTTTTAGGGATGTTTGTTACAAAGTGGTAGCTAACTGACATAGCCTTTATCTGCTTTCAGCTACCACCTAGTCTTCTTCCTCTGATCTTCTTCTTCCTCTTCTTCCTCCTTCCCACCTAACTACTTTTCCTGTCTTGCTTCCTTCCCATTTTTTCCTTTAGGTACCCTAGTCTTACTTCAACCCTAACATTCACTCTCCTGACGGTATTTTTGCCAAGATGTCCATGACTGTCCACTTGTTAAATGTAGTGGACACTTGATGTAAATCTTACCAAGCTTTGTAAAGGCAGTTATCACCAGTGTCTCTCCCGCTTTGTCTTTTCTGGTTAAACACCTCACTTTGTGACCCTCAGGCCTTTTCTTCTGGGTGGTCCGGATCTTAAAATATTGTCCCTTTCATTCTCAGAATCTACCAAGGCTAAGGCTTAAGACATTCTGAAATAAGTGTTGTATGGCAAAACCACCTCCAGTGTTTTACTAACATTTCTAATTTCTGCTTAGATTTTAGCTTTGGTATCTCTCAATATCTCATTAGCAGTTTGATGCTTTTAAGAAATTTCTTCTACTCTTGTCAACAATTTCATTATTTCCAGCAAGCAGATTTGTCCAACCAAAGTATCCCTGACTATTACCAGGAATAAAATTCTCTGATTTTAGATAGGTTCAAGTACTTTTTGATTTTTAAAAAAAGAACATATATTTACTAAGAAACTCTCTCAGAAAGACATGGATTCTTTCTAAAATGATGATAATCTAGAGAATAAAAAAGCCCTTCCTATCAAAGGCTGTACAATGTTGTTTGAATTGGGGGGGGAAACCCCAAAGATTTCCCATTATAGAAGTGGAAACTAAAGAAAGCATACAGAAAGTACTGGAAACCTACTCAAGGCTTTTAATGTACTTGTGACTATGTTATATTTTCTGCCTCAGGAAATCATACTTCATCATGCAATATCCTGTAGTAATTAATTTGGGAGGCTTTTCTCAAAATAAAATAATGGAAAATGCATTTATTTTGGAAACTCACTTAAGCTTTATGTTAAACAGAATGACCAAAAGAAGGGTAGGATTTATACTGGAATAGAGTTTCATGAGGGATAGTCATTCATTTGGAACTAACAGTTCTAGGAAAGTGCAGATAACAAACAAATCATGGAAAAACTTTCCACCTCTTTGTGCCAGAACTCCACTTAAAAATCATTTGCCAGAGCTTTTTTGATACTGGAAATATAAATATTATCTGTAGAGTTGAGTTTCAAAGCTGCATTATCTTAAAATATATAAAATTGTTTTCCTTTATCAAACAGATAAATCAGTTGCAGAGATGAATTAAGATACTTGTTTCCTGACTTCCACTTCTTACACCATGTTGCTATTCCCACAGTGACGGGTATTTATTAAAATCAATTATAATATTCACACTAATAGACAAGCATGTACATGGGCTTTCAATTAGAATTTGGCCACACTGGCCAGTGGAAGGAAATGACCACTCTCCTTCTTGTTCCTGGTGGATGAGGCTCATATAAAATGCCTCTTTATAGTCTCCATTGGAATGACACATGTCCCTCTCTCAGAAAGTAAATTATTTCTTTTTCAAGTGGGTGGGGTTAGAAAGTGCAAATTTCTAAATGCCGAGAACATAGATCTTTCCTCTTCTAATATCTATTCTAAGAAAAATGGCTGCTTTTAATTTTTTATTGCTATATTTCTAAAAACAGTCTTTGTTTCTAAGTGGTTCCAAGAAAGGCAGTACCGCAAACTCTGACCTCCTTAGTCCCTCTTTCTTCCTTTTAGTTCCTTCTTACGCTAGCATTTCTGTGACAACTCCCCTCCCAAACTACTCTGGAAATCCAGGTCCCCAGGTTACAGTTAGTTATCATTTTATTTGGGGGTCAAACAAAAGGGGACCATTTTTCTGAGAAGTTGAGGAAGGTTTCATCAGATATAATGTTTAAACTAAGCCTTATAGGATATGTAGGAGTCTGCCATGGAGAGAAGAGGTAGAGGAAACAGTAAGTATGAAGGCACAAAGTCAAAAATACCAAAAACAAACCCTACCTAGTACACTTGAGATTATTAAGCAGAATGGCTGGGGCAGGAGATGGGGAGAGAATGATGACAGAGCATGAGGCTGGATTGTGAAGGGAATTTAAGTCTTATAAGGTTGGACTTCATTGTGTAGGTAATGGGGAGTAGTGCTTTGAAAATAATCTGATTTGTATCTTCGACTATTTTTGATGTTTCTATGAAGTGTTAATTGACATGGCAACTAAAAACGGTAAGGAGAACACTTAAAGATAATAGAAGTTAGCATGTAGAGAAGGGAGTAGACTTGAGAGAAATATCTGAGGTCTGATTGGAAGGACTCAGTGATTTATGGAATGTGAAAGGAGAGTAAGAATTGAAAATAAATGTGCAAGATTGGCGACATGGTGATGCCTTTAACAGAGTTTGGGACAACAGGAGTAAAGCTGGGGTTCAGAAGGACTTGAGTTATCATGGGAACTACGCCAGGTCATTTATGGGTTAAGTAGTATACATGGAGGTTAAGATCTCTACCCTCTTCTCAAACCCCCGCCTTCTCTCTTTAAGAAGGTATGTGCAGGTTGCCTGGATGGCTCAGTCAGTTAAGCATCCCAACTCTTGATTTTGGCTCAAGTTATGATCTCAAGGTTGTGAGATGGAGCCTGACTTCAGTATAGAGTGTGGAGCCTGCTTGGCATTCTTCCTCTTCCTCTTCCCCTCCCACTGGCAGTCTCTCTCCCTCTCTCTCTCTCTCTCTCAAAACAAAAACAAAAACAGAATAGGGGATGTAAACTTGATTGATCACAGGTCACCAAAGTAGCTACAATTACCTCTGGACAGAGGCAACGTTTATTAAAACATTAAAATGCCAAGTACATAGGAATTTCTAGACTCTGGAGAGTTCTCTCTTTCTCTCACTCAGGCTGCAGAAGGGTCAGCTTCTTTATTCTCTCTCTCTCCCTACAAGACACTTTAAAAATACTTAACAATTTTATTGAGGTATAATTGACATACAATAAACTGCATCTATTTATAGAATTTTATAAGTTTTGTAATGTGTATATACCTATTTATGTTCTGTGTTTTATTTTGTTAGTTTCCATTCTGGTCTTTATTATTTCCTTTCTTCTACTTATTTTCAGTTTAATTTACTCTTCCTTTCTATTTTCTTAAGGTGGATATTTAAGTAATTGATTTGAGATTTTTCTTTCTTTCTGGTAGTCATTTATTGGTATGAATTTCCCCTTTAAGCACTGCTTTAGTAGCATCCTGCAAATTATGATACATTGTATTTTTTTCATTCAATTCAAAACACTTTCTAATTTCCCCTTTCATTTCTTTTTTTTTTTTTTTTTGACCTACGGATCTAGGTGTGTTTTATGTAGTTTGGAAATATTTTGAGATTTTTCAAAATATATTTTTGTTATTGCCTTATAATTTAAATTCATTGTGATAAGAGAACATACTTTATATGAACTGAGTTCTTTTAAGTTTAATGGCACTTATTTTATGGCTCAGAACATGTACTCTGTCCAATATTCTGTGAACCTTGAGGCTTTCCAGTCTGGCTGGTGTGAGTGACAGGCACTGTTCCTGGCCTGGCATTAGCACCCGGCACTTCTACCTTGGATCCTTCAGGGGTTCGGTTTCCAGCATTAGGTATCTTCTTCCTATGCATCAGTCAGCAGTACCTAGCTGAATACTCAAGTGGAACCATCCACATTTTTTCCAAGTTGTCACTCTGTGAACTCTCTTTTCCAGCCTTCTGTCCTCATCCTCAGAGTTCTAGTCACCTTGATCTTCCTGAACTCAGCTTATTCGCTCAACCCAGGGAGTCTGCCAGTTTCTGCCTTTGTTCATCCTCTTTGCACTGTGGGTTGGAAAGGATCTCAGAGCAATAGGCTGGGGCAGTTGTATGGCTCATTTCATTTTCTTTCCTACCTATGGGGACCACTGCTCTTCCTTGACTGATTTACAGTGTTCTGCAAACTCTCATTTCCTATATATTATCTGGTTTTCATTGTTGTAGGGGGAACAAGGATAAATCTGGTCACTGTTACTTCATCTTCATTGGAAACAAAATTGTCCCTCTCTCTCTTTCTCTTTCTTTTTCCAAGAAGCTGCAACAGTAGACATGTCAGAGCCTTTTCCTACAAGGAAAGAGACCCCACCAGTTCCTACAGATTCACTCTTCTCACTCATGTCAGCCAGGCCAGGAGCTACAGCCTTCCATACATGTACATGTGGGGACAAGCCTGGGAGTAGGAATTTGTATTTGTCTACTGTTACAGTTGTAACAAACTGTCCAAAATCTAAGTAGCTGATGACAGCAAACATTCGTTTTTTGCTTATATGACATGAGGGCTGCAGTTGGCTTCAGCTCTGCTGGGCTCAGCTAGCTTTGCTTGGTCCAACTGGGCTTGTCTGGACTCATTTCAACTTTATGCATCTTGTTATTCCAGAACCCAAGGTGAAGGCATGATATTTCCTTAGTAAAGGTCCAGAGTAAGAGACCCAAGGCCAAAGCATGCAGCACATTTAAAGCTTTTGCTCAGTCCTGGCCTACCTCACTCTGTACATAGGCCATAGACCAAAAAAAGTCAATACCTAAGTCCAAAGTTAAATGTATGGGAAAGTAGACCCTACCCATAGGGAGCATGGCAATGATAGAGAAAGAAAGAATAATTGTGAACAATTATAATCTTCCATAGCATTGAAGACTTACTGTCTCTCACTGTAATTATCAAGTGTTCTAGCACAATGGACCTCTTTCATAGTACTGAACACATCATAGTATTTCAGATTAGGTTCAGTTTGGCATTTATGTGACTCTTTTCTCTCTCCTTCCCTGGAAAATAAGCTTGTTTCATAAATGTAGAGATGGTTCCTGGTGCATAGGAAGTAGCTGTTGAGTGAGTGAGTGAATGAGTAAATGAATGAATAAATGAATGAATGTCTTTCTCTGCTTACTTCCCCAAAGCATTAAAAAATATGCTAGATAGCATTTGGTTAGAAACTGTTTAGAATGAACTAACCTAGGACCAAATGATGTCACACGGTCCAGCCATGCTTGGCAGAGAGCTCAGCCCTGGCACTTGGCTCAAGTATAGAAAATGACGTTGAGCTTTGCTTTCCTTTACTATTGTTCTTTCTATATATTCTTGTGGGCATGGAGTGCTGTGGTTGGGAGCAACACTCCCCCCAAAATGAAAGAGAAATACAGATTAAAGCAAAAGTGAGATTCCAGTTTTAGCTATCAGATGAGCAAAAATCAGATAATGGATAGCATTTGATGATGGTGAGGAGATGAAAAAGCAGGCACACTCCTATGCTGGAGGAATGTAAATTGGCACAGTCTTGAAGGAGGGCACTTTGACATACTTATCAAAAGTACATTCTCTTTGTCCTTACAATTTTGCCCTACGAATCTATTCTATAGATACACTCGCACAAAGACTAATACTGTATACACGGATTTCAATGAAGTTTTGGTCATAATAATAAAAGATTGGGAATGTTTAAAGGCCCAGCAAAGATGGATTGATTAAATAAAATGAGCAGCTGTGAAGCTCTTGAAACTGAAGTAGCTCTTTATCTACTGATATGGGATAAACTCCATAATGCTAAGTGAGGAAGGGGAAACTCCAAAGGGAAATAAATGGTGTTTTCAAAATGCAGCAAATGTTTGAGTGCGGCTGAATTGAAGAACACGTATAAGGACCTAGAGGGAAATAAGCTAGAAATGTAAACAGCAGAAAGGTCCTGAAGGCCCTCGAATGCTATGCTGAAATGTTTGCTCTGTGTCTTGAAGAAGATGGAGAGCCCCTAGGGTGTTTGAAGGAGGAGAATGAGCGGGTCAGACGTCCTGGGGCTCCCCAGCACGGGGCGGGCAATGCCAGAGCTGAGGGATAGGATGGAGGCCAGTGTGGAACCAACAACAGACCCATGGTGGAGAGAGCAAGAAGGAAGATGGGCCACATGCACTGACAGTTGGATCTGCGGAGTATGGGAGAGGAAAGAGCTGGGATGTTTCTCAGAGGCCAGACAAGGTCACTGACTGCGTGATCGTAACATTCACAGAGACACGGAGTAGAGGGACTCCTGGTTTGTGGTGAAGGTGGAGGGTCCTATGAAGCAAATTTAATAGATTTGGCCTCTAACTTTCTATATGGGAACAAGTTCAAGTATCATTCTATCATTAGAATAGGCACAACTGTAATTCATTTTACTATATTTGTCACTATTTTTCTAATAGCAAAGTATGTCATATACCACAGGAAAAGTCTATACAAACTTATTTTTATACAAAAGTCTATCCAAAACTTATTTCTTGGAAGACTAGAGATGAGACAATCACATAAAGACAGGGGTTGTTGGGTTTTTGTTTTTTTCCAATCAGAGATATTATTTTAAACAACTGAAAACAAATTTGAGCAGCAACTTATTCAGATAGAATCAATTTGAGAAAAATCCCAACCAAGCCGCAGAGACTGATAAAACCATAGCATTCTTCATTAAAATGCAGGAGAAGGCAAACAGCCAAATAATAAATTTAAGGTAGCACCAACTAATATGCTAAGGAGCAAATAACCGGAAAATTCCATCTGTTCTTAAAAATGATGTCAAGAAACTGTGAGTATGGAGTTTAAGGGAAAATTTGAAGGATGGTGAAAATAACAGCCTCTGTTTGGTCTATTGCAGAGATAAAAAGGGAAAGAAGTTTTTAATTTTTCTGTCTTCGCAATCTAAAGTCCTATTTTCTATTTAGAATTCCTAGGAAGTAATTCTTGTTTCTTTTTACTTCCAAGGTAGAAAGAAATTTTCCCATGTCTTGACATGGTAGTCATCTTAGGTTTGTCATATTCTACAGCAATATAATATTTAGAATGGGGATGTGCTATGGGTGACTGGGTGGCTTATGATTCTCTCTCCCTCTGCCCTGCCCCCCCCCAAATAAATAAAAATAAAAGGAGAATTAGAGAAACATGGTATGTCAATGAGTAAAAACTATCACTCTCTCATCCACTTTGAGATTCGGGACCTCCTTCCATGATTAGCAAAACAAAGGGAAAAGTCAGAGTGTTGTCTAGCTAGAGAAAGATCCTAGAGGCTGAATTTAAGGATCTGAGAATTCTGGGGGGAAAATGATGATTTACATTCTCATTTTAAGCTAGTTTGGAAGCCAGTAGGGATAGAGATAATACAGGACATTCTGTTTCTCCATTCTCAAATGAAAAGTGGGTAGGCTATATATGTGTAATTTAAAAAGTCTTCATTTTAAATTAAGACATTAAGAAATTTTCAGCATTTTATTAAGAACTAATGCTGTTCAAGAATTTTAACAGTAAAAAAAACTCTACCAAAATGTTGAAATATGTTAGGTCATTTCTGTCGTTCTCATTTAGTTGAATCCTCAGCTTTGCTAACTGCAAGAAATGCCCTAATCAGGTTTTTGATGACTGGCAATTTTAGTCTCAGTGTTTATCCTAAACACATCAAAAAGTAAATAATACAATGAGAGAAAAATATTCGCCTGTGTATGTAACCTATATGTAACCTATAACAGAATTTTCACATCTGTAATAAAACAAATAAAAAAAGAAAAAAATAGGAAAATGATAGAGATTGCTAATTCAAAGAAGACGGCAAATAAACATGAAGAGATGCCCAGCTTTATTTAAAGATTTTATTTATTTATTGAGAGAGAGGAGGGGAGGGGCAGAGGGAAAGGGGCAAATAGGGAAGAACAGTGGGGCAGGGAGAGGGACAAGCAGACTTGGCACTAAGCCAGGAGCTGATGAGGGGCTGGATCTCAGGACCCTGAGATCATGACCCAAGCTGAAACCAAGAGCTGAGTGCTTAATGACTGCACCACCCAGGCACCCCAAGGTGCTCAGCTTTATTGGGGAGGAGGCTGGGCACCCACAAGTGATTCTGTTCAGCAATCCTGGCTGAGAAGTGAGGGGACATCTAAATTATGCCAATTTTTGGAGAAAGTCTACTATCTGGGGATTTATAGATGTTCAACTATTTATTCCCTTTTTCTCTGCAATCTATAATTAAATGTCTTTTTGAGAATGGCAATGAAAAGATAGATTAATGCTCTTGGTGTCTAAGACTTTTCCCCCTCCTTGTACCTTTTTGTAAAATGTCACTAAAATAAGACATGTTTTAGAATATTGTGTGAGTGATCATCAAAATAAGAATAGTCCCAAATCGTATTTTATACACATATTTATGGCATTTTGTTTTTTGTTAAATATTGGACTGATTTGATTTGTAAAAGCACTCATTTTTTTTATCATTTTACATAAATTAGTATCTTTGAAAAATTCCTCATTTAAACTAAAGTCACATCAGAGGGCATCTGGGAGGCTCAGTGAGTTAAGCCTCTCCCTTTGGCTCAGGTCATGATCTCAGGGTCCTGGGATTGAGTCCGGCATCGGGCTCTCTGCTCAGCGGGGAGCCTGCTTCCTCCTCTCTCTCTGCCTGCCTCTCTGCCTACTTGTGATCTCTCTCTGTCAAATAAATAAACAAAATCTTTAATAAAATAGAAAGTCACATCAGAGTCTGAAATTTAGGAAATTGGAAACCCTCCTTTAATTAGGCTCTTAAAATTGCCAAGGATCCTTACAGTCTTCTAGTCCTGTGTCTCCTCAATTGCTTATATCCTTTAGACAAATACCCTAGGTGCTTGGGCAGTCTTGAGGTGTACATTTCTGGTAGGACAATTATCTCCTGAGGCAGCCCATTCTTTAGATAATACTGACTCCCTCTGATGCAACTTGACCTGGATGTCTTCTGCGGCTTCCATCCTAACGACTCCTACTCTGACCTTGTGGAGCCTTTCGGAATGGTTGTGTTATTATTTTAAAATAGTAGACATGTCCTTTTTCATTCTGGCTGTTTTCAGTAGCTTGCCCTATTTCCATAGCTCTTTTATCATTCTATCCTCTAATTCTGAGCATGTCCTTGAGCTTGAGATGATGGAGAGAGGTGAAAATTAGCACGTCCCCGATCTTTTTTTTTCTTTTTAGAGCAAGAGCATGTGTCCAGTGGTTGGGAGGCAGAGGCAGAGGGGGAGGGAGAGAGAATCTTGAGGTGTGGAACCTGACTCAGCTTGATCTGACGACCCTGAGATCATGACCTGAGCTGAAATCAAGAGTCGGGACGTTTAACTAACTGAGACACCCAGGCACCCTTCTAATTCTCCTTTTAAACTAGTGTGATATTTTTTTTTATCCTTTTTCTCACAAGTAGTTAATTATTTCTGTAATGACTTTTGCAAAGTGATTTCAAATATTTTTTTCAAATGTATTGAGTTTTCCCTATGTACCAGGAACTGGGGACACAGAGATAAACAAGGCCTGCATTGCTCTTAAGCTCAGAAAACCAGGAGAGGATATAGGTGCTATGGTCAATAGAATAATGACCCCAACCATCCCTATTCCCTGATCTCCAGAACCTGTGACTATTACTTTACATGACAAAAGTGACTTTGTAGATGTGGTTAAGGTTAAGGACCTTGAGAAGGGGAAAATATCTTGGGTCATCCAGATGGATGCAGTCTAATCACATGAGTCCTTAAAAGCAGAGAAGCTTTCCCAGCTGTACTCAGAGAACCAGAGAGATAGCAGCATGAGAAGAATTCAACCTGCTGTCGCTGGCTTTGAAAACGGAGGAAGGGATCATGAGCCAAGGACTATGGGTAGCCTCTAGAAATTGGAAAAGGTAAGGAAACAGATTTTTCCCTAGATCCTCCAGAAGAAACTCGGCCCTACTGACACCATGATTTTAGCCCAGTGAGACCTGCATTGGGCTTCTAACTTGCAGAACTAGAGGATAATACATTTGTGAGACTTGTGTGCCACATTTGTGGTAATCTGTTAGAGCAGCAAAAGCAAATTAATGCAGATGCTCTCACTAAGTGCAAGGCAGTTCAGACTGCAGTCAGGAGGAAAGTCAGAGTGGAGGTGTAAGTCAAGGGCTTTGGACACTCAATGTTGAGCATAGTCCAACTGATAAAGATGAGTAAGGAGTGCAAAGGAGACCTGATAGTTGCTCTTGAAGTATTAAGAGTTGGTCACTCATGGAAGGAGAGAAAGACATTTCAGACAATGGGGGGTGAACACCCGAGTCAACATTACAACATGTTTGCCTATCAATTTTCTATCTGGGCGAAGTTGTGAAGAGCTTGGAGAAGAAATATAAATACTTTTGCTTCTGACAAAATAGCAGGCTGGACATTTTAAAGAGTCTTTTAACTTTCCAACACCCATATGGTGACTAATACATGCCTTTTAATGCACTGCTGAGCTGCCAGGAAATAAGAAAATACCTGAAGCTCTCCATCCCACAACAGATAAATGTGTTAATGGCCATCCATGTAGCTCAAGATGACCCACTTTCTTGCTGAGGACAGCTAAAAAAGATGAAGAAAAAACAACCACCTAGAAATTACCACAGTGCTAATAGGATCATAAGGAATTATCATGCATGCAGATGGAAATCCAGAGACATACACGCAGTAACCAGAGCAGTTTCTTCGGTCCTGGGAGAGTTTCCTACCCTAAAAAGGGGGCTTAAGAGGCTGAGAAGCATAAACAAGAAAAAAAAAAAGTGCTAATCCCAAGAGAAAAGATGGGTAAATTTGACTGCATTATAATTGAGAACTTCTGCCCATTTAAGAGAAAGAAAAGATAAAAAAGATAAAAAGATAAATCCCAAAGATAGGAGGACATAAATAATAAAGAATTCAATTTCAGAAATCTATAACGAACTCCAGAAATTCAATTGAATAGAAAAATCTTCTCCAAATATCAACAGACATTTCAGAGAAGACTTAGCACAGATAGTAAACAAGTATGATGTCACCAGAGAAAGTCAGTTTAAAATAAGATACCATTTTACACCCACTGTTAGCAAAATGAAGAAGGCTGACAATACTAAGTGTTGACAAGAATATCAAATAATGGAAACTCTTAAACACAACTGGTGGGACTTTGTAATGAATTGGTTCAAACAGTCTGGGGAAAAAAATTGGTGTAATATACTAGTTTTGAATGTTTATACGTCCTGAAACCCTACAATTCCACCTTACGGTATATATCTTGGACAAACGCTGGTTCCCATGCACCCAAAACTGCCTAAGAGCATTCATAGCGACACTGACCCACCAGGGGGAGAAAATTAAATAGAAACAATTTAATCATAGACAAGGCAATGGTTAAATATGTTGTGATATAGTCACACAAATATGATACGACTTTGAAAGTAAATGGACATGTGTGAATTATAATGTAATGACACACCAAGTTGCAAAGAATTATGATGAAACAAATTTTCTAAAGCTCAAAAAAAGCTAAATAATAAGTTATTTAGGAATACATTTAGATATGGTAGAACACATGGGTTAATTATAACATTGAATGATAACAGCAAGTTGCAGAAGACTAGAATACGACCCCATTTTTATAAAGGTCTAAAATAAGCTAGACTATGTATTGTGGAGAGCTACATAGAGATATATGTGATTTTCCATGTAAAATTACATATAAAAACCCAATAACAAAGTGAAATGGTGAACACAAAATTCAAGATGGGTTATCCCTGGCAGTAAACAGGGGGCTGGGGTCGGAAAAGTCCACACAGGAAACTTCAACAGAATTGATTGTGTTTGGTTCACTGTCAGTGTGATAGGTTCACTGATGTTTATCTTATTATTGCGTTTGGTAACTTACAAGTATATTGCATATATTCTTTTGTGGTACCAAATATTACCTAACAAAATTTTAATTAAACCACACAAAATTGGTTTTATTCAGATGGCTGTTCTTCCAGCTCCCTCTTTCTTGAGTGCTCTGTTTTGTACTGCCAAATTGAATGAGGGTCATAGGCCTGAAAGAAGAAAAAAGTGTGTTGAAGATGATATATATATATACATACAAATGCTAACTCACCACAGCTCAGAACTAATGAACTTTCCAGGCTGGATGTTGCAAAATTGTTATAAAGTGACAGAGCCAATTCTCTACTACTCTGTTGGATTGTATTTCAATATGGTGGCTCATTTTTCAGTGGAAGTCTTGTCTTTAAAATACCCTGTTCAAAAGTGGATGTAGGCTTCAAGGAGTGCCTGGCTATCAAGTGCCTTCTCATTCTGCCCCCTAACATTGAAAGTCTCATTTAAATATTTTAAAGGAAGGGTGGAAAGAATTCCTTTATTTAAATTACGAGTTTTGTCTTAAATATGGAGTTTAGACATACAACAAAGCCTTTGTCACCAAACATGTTGGAGGAACAGGGAATAATCATTGTTAATAAATTTGAGTTAAGTAATTTTCATTCAGATTGGTTTCTCCATCACTTTAAGAGCTAGCAAGGCAAAAATCTAACTACCCTCAGCACCTCACTCCCATTCCAGTGCCTCTCATCTCCCTGAATCACCATCTTGCTGGGTTTCCCCCAAATAGGATGTCTTTCTTATCTTGCCATGCACAGACATACTCCCATCCCATCTAATTCCCAAACTCAAATGCTTCCTGAACCATATCCTTTTTGCCACAGGCAGGGCCGCAGGGGGTTTGGGGCCTGAGGTCAGTGAGAGGGACTGGGAGTTGGCAGGGATGAGGAGGTTGGGACAGGACAAGAGTTTAATCCAACATAATGCGTCGAATAAGAATTAATGTCAATCAGAACCACATCGCAGGCTGTGATATAGCTAGAGCTTGTATGTTGAGGTTACACATCCCTGACTCAAATCCCCCCCAGTTATGCCCCTTTTTAGCTGGGTAACTGTTCAGGAGTCCTGGAACTTCTCAGAGCCTCAGCTTCGTAGCCAATAACAATAGTTACTACCTATATCCTAGGGTGGTTATAAGGATTCGACTATGTTTATAAATTATAAGTACTCAGTATAGACTCAAATATGGTGTTTTATTTGTATTGGGTGAATATGTTGAAATTATAGAGGTTCCTTCTAGGTTTGCTGATGGAGATGCAGCCTTGACTCATTAACGATTGGTTCACTTACTCATCCTTGAACGCAGATTTCCTGACATTCATGTTCACTGTTGAATCTATTTCCTGAGCCATTACAGCCACTGAACCAAAAGCGGGCACAGGAGTTGACCTGTTTGTCATAATACCATCGAACCACGTATTCGCCACAGTTTCCTGGCTTTAGGGCTTCCAAGCATCTAGGATCTAGAGTGAGAAAAAGATAATGTGTTATTATAGGTGTTTCTTTCCCTGAGAAGATGAAAAGTGAGAACTTTATGAAGTTTATTCTCCATGCACCCTAATGCGCCAACTAGAAAATGTGGTTCCAAGTTAAAGAAGGTTCCCTAATACCTAAAATAATTCCTTCACCACCCGCAACTCCACCATTAGGTACTCCTTTGAAAACATAAATATTTTGACCTTCATGAAACCTTATTAAAAGTGTTTATTTCCCTGAAAGCATAGCACGGTGAACCTTCACTGGCTAATACTCTTGCGGGGATTAGTTGACAAAAGAAAAATAGAATTTCTACATTTACTTCGGACTTAGTTTAAAACCAGATCCACATTTGGAATAAAGATGATCTCAGCCTTCTGTACACATTCCTTCCCAGTATGTACATAGAAAGTGCCACTGTGATCACGTGTAATTGTGCCTGCTAAAAAGGGAAAATCCTTTCAAGTTACCAAAAAATAAATAAAATGAATGGCTCTCTTTATATCGCAATTCTCTTTTAAAAAGAGCAGTTCTTGTGGTGTCTGAGTGACTCATTTGGTTAAGGGTCCAACTGTTGATTTCGGCTCAGGTCAGGATCTCAGGGGGTGAGGTGGAGCCCCGTGTTGGGCTCTGTGCTCAGCGGGGAGCCTGTCTCAGATTCTCTCTCTCCCTCTGCCTTTGTCCTTCTCCCTGCTCTCTCTCTAAATTAAAAAAAAAAAAAAAACAATCTTTAAAAAGAGCAGTTCCTACAGGACAATAAAAACATGAGTTTTTAATGTCTATCTATGAGTAAATCTAAGAAACACTTCCACGGTAAAGGAAAAAAAAAGGAGAACTACAATAATAAAGCCATTGATTAAATCCCTTTTTATTTCATGGTACTCCTTGTGCTTTGATTAGTATTCCTTACCTGAAGAAGTGATTCCAAGGTGAGAAAAGCCACACAAAACAAATATGTACTTGCTGCCTGAGACTTGTGTTCTGTGAGACAGTTTATATGCTGTAAGCTTCCTTTCTCACACAAAACAAGTCCTTTCTCCATCTCCCCAAATCCTTGCCCCAGACAGGGAACATATCTCGATTCCTTTATTTTCTGAAACTAACCTTCAAGTCCACCTCTCCTCTGAAGACTCCTTAGACCAAATGGAAAGGAATAGACTTTCACTATTTCCACTCTTAAAAGCAATAACTAAAGAATGTATATTGTGTAACTGGTCAAGCTAATCTCTGAGCTTCATTCGGGCAAGGATCTTGTCTCTCTGTCAGGTCCTTCAGAAACTGTATAAAATGATTAATTTCTATAGATAGTAACTCCATAGAAAATATGTTGAGGAGGAGGAATCTAGTGTCTAGCTTTTTTCTCTTCTACAACCTAGGGCTCAAAAATTCAAATGTCTACATGTGTCGAGTCCTCATGTAAGACATTAGGGAGTGGTAGGGGCATGGGAAAATGAGAACACCAGCCTCTCTAAAGGCATTTACATTTTAAAAAACAATAAACATCATAAGAACTTTAAAATTTTTTATTGACCAAATTTGTTCTATAGCCAGTGTTCTAATTTGACATATAATAAAATGAAAAGTGTCTTTTGTCCTCCCTGTTTAGAGTCAAAACATGTTCTTTCGGAATGAGATTTTAGAGCCCGCCCTTTCTGGGCCTTGACCTTGTAGACACAGCAGCTAATTGGCAGATGTCTCTTACCTTTGTGCACCAACTTTTCTGGCTGGAAGTCCAAAATGGGGCTTGGAGTTCTGGTTTCCAGACCCTCTGCCCCATTCTCTGGGAGGCCAAGCAATGGTCCCCCGGTGGTAGCAGCCCCGGGTGAAGGACTGGTGGTCAGGCTGTCTACCCAGGTAGGCTCTGGAGGCTCATTCTCTTTGTCCTGGGCTCCAGAGACACTGAGCTACAGAAAAAAATTCACATTTTTGTTTCAGGTGATATCAAGTCAGAAAGTTAGTTTGCTTTGGGGAACATTTAAGGAAAAATTCAGCATTGCTTCTCCCCAACTCTCCAATATTATTTCAGTCAAAGCTCAGGAAATGATGCCCTCTTCTGTGTCATGCATCACCGTGTACCTAAGTTATGGACCCTCCCACTGCCCGGCATGGGTGCTTTTGTGCTGGGCCTTCCAGAGAGATCCACATGCAGGGCATGAAAAGTGTTAGCTTAGGAGGAGTTAACCTTCATTTTTTTCATAGTCGCTGGCATGAGGAGGGGGAAATAGCCACTAGCTTCTTTGCCTTTTTTTTTTTAATAGCCTTTTCTTCTCCATTTATTAACACTAGTGAAATTAATAATACATTCCAAAATATCTACAACAAACCCTCAGCTGATTTCAAGATTGGGAAAGGGGGTGAGGTGGCAGAGGACCATAAGACAGCTGAAATAAAAATAGTAGCCATCACTTTTCATCTCATCCTATTATCTGGACCCCAGCAAGTGCCAGTGGTGCAGGATGCTTAGCTTCTAAGAAGTTCAGAAATGTGTATTTGCTAAGGAACAAAGGGATATAATTTCAAAAGCAAGTTTTCTGGACTCAAATTTCCATGTTTTATCAAAATTTATGATATGTAATGAGACAAGGAAAAAAAGGTATTTTGCTTCAAAAAAATAAGTCATGTCAGTTATTCTTATCTACCATTGCCAGGGGCAAGGTCAATCTTTTATGGGACCAATTATGTTCTTTTGCTGTCTTTCCCTTGGCCCGCAACTACAGGGAATTGAATCAATTGTTTATCTTGGTCTTGGCACAGGATGGTCATTTATCCTTTCGAGACCCTTTTTTTTTCTTTTTGTTTATTTATTTAAATAGGCAAATCCGTGAACTAAGTAAAGTCATTTTTGATGCCTTCTTACCTGTAGTTCCTGTCATCCTGGGACCAGAGCCAGCTGTCATCATTAGCTGCTCTCTGCTATCTAAGCTATTCTGCTTTTGATTCTGTACACACACACACACACACACACACACGTGCATGCACATGTGAGGAAGGGCTAATCAATTCTGTTACTCGTGTGCATTTTTTTACAATGATTAAAGTACTATCAGGTAAATCAAAGTAACATTTCCATTGGGACTAATCTGGTCATCAACCTGATAGGAAAGGCGCTCAATTTAAATACAGTCGTGACTTTTCACTAGCCCCAAAACTCAACTTTTGGGACAAATGGAGGTAAAACTGGGGGCCACTTGGCATTCCTCTTTCTTTGAGAATGATCTTGTGTGTACATATATTGATTTGAATGTGAACTTTTGTTATCATCATTGAACTAAAGAAGTTTAAAGCTAAAGGAAAATTTTGTGAGTACTTCATTTCCTATAGGGGAATCTAAAGTTCCAAATGAATGAAGAACTTCCCCCAAATCATTGGTAAGCTAGTGGTAAAATTTGAGAAATGCCGGTTTCAAGGAAGAAAAACAGTTTTGGTGCTGTTTTGTTTGCTTGCACATATTTTGTTAAGGAAAAAATAAGTTAAAAGCTTGACTAAGGGGTAGTTTATCAAATATAAAAAAGCCAACAGTCATGAGGCTACAGTTCAGATATCCTGTCAGGTGGGAAGATTGCTTTGAGGAAGTGCACCAGACAGCTGTTTTCTTCAAGGAATTAACTTGGCCTTGAAACCATTACCTTGTTCAAGCCTTAAGGCCTCATAAGTTATTCTTGACCTCTTGTAAGTTTAGGAGTGTGTGTTTTCTTTCTCAATCGCTGCATTTGAGAATTTTGACTACTATTGCTACCTCAGGTTCTAGCACAAGGGAAAATAATTTTTTTTCCTAAATGAGAACAATTTTGTCTTTTGGTTCATTGAGATCTCAGATTATTTAAACAAAGGTATAATTACCATGATTTGCCATTTTTATAATTTTCTTATTACAAAAACATTCATTGAAGGGAATTTAGAAAATCTGGACAAGCAACAAGAAGAAAATAAAAATCACGAGGGATCCCACCTCCCAGAAATAATCATTGTTGATATTCAAGTGTATTTTTACCTCAATTTGTTTCCTATGTGCATTTTTTGAAACGAAAAATATGCTGTAGTGTTGGGGGTTTTATGGCTTTTTAAAATTTAATATATTATAGTTCCATATATTTTATTGTGACCATAAAATACCATTTAATTACATAACTATATTTCAATATATAACAACAATATCCTTCTTTAAACATTCAATTTATTTGCTCTTTTTTTTCCTGTTGGAAACCACTGGGCTGATGGCTGGATTAAGGAACACACATATTTGAGGCTTCTGAGACAAAGTCTTCTCCAGAAAAGTCTTACAATTTCCATTCTCACCAGTTAAGTGTCTTTTCTTAAAGAATCACCATTTACTAGCTATTTTGAATGAAGAGAGAGATAGTTACTAGTTTGATAGGTGAGAAATTCTTCAATGGCTGTACTTAGGCCCTCCACAGTCCGTCTCTTCCACACATGAACAACCTCGCCTGTCACTCCTCCGGGCACACTGGGCCATGACCTTTCACTCCTTCCTCTGAGTTCTGCCCCAAAGTCAACCGTCCCCCCGGGGCAAGACCTTGCCCTGTAACCCAGTCAGTATCCATGCTCTTCTTCCAGTTAGTGCACAGCACGTCCCACGCTCCTCTGGTTGGCCCTGTTCGTAGAGTAGTTCGCCTTAACTCCGACACTATTGTCTGTCATTTCTTGATTTCACACGTGTTAACTATCACGTCCCAGATAAGAGAAGTTAAAGTATGCCACATTTTTCTCCATTTTCATCTCTCTCCTTTTTTCCTTCCTTTTTGTCTTCTTTCTAAAAATCTTTATAGCATAGAGCGGCAAATAGTAGCCACTGGATAAATTCAGAACGGACTAGAGGGAGAGAGATGGGAAGAGGGGACTTTGTTTTGTTTTTTTGGTTTTTTTAATAGTTGCCAGTATGGCTGTGTCATTTATTTATTTATTATTTTTTAATAATTTGCTTTTATTAACATGTAATGTATTATTTGTTTCAGGGGTACAGGTCTGTGATTCATCAGTCTTACCCAATTCACAGCGCTCACCACAACACACACCCTCCTCAAGGTCCATCACCCCAGCCACCCCGTCCCTCCCACTCCTCTCCTCTCCAGCAACCCTGTTTGTTTCCTGAGATTAAGAGTCCCTTATGGTTTGTAAAAGGGGATTTTGGGTTAATTATTCCATTCCTTTAGGTTTTATGTCATCATTTTAAAATAAAAAACTAGACCCTAACATGACTTCTGTCTCTAAAAGTGGGATTTAAGCAGTCCCAAACTTGACTGGCAGAACGCACACATTCATGACAGTCACTGCCTCTGAAGAGGAGGGAAGGAGGATCAGACTGAAGGCACACACGCAAGGACTTGAACTTTATCCAAACGAGAGTGCGTGAACAAATACGAATAGGATATTTTGTTTAATGAGTATAATATGACTGGGCAACTCATAGAATTTTACTTGAACGGGACATTAGGAGAAAATACAGATGCACTCAAATGTTTTTGTTATTTTTCCTAATGTACTGTCATGGAGGCTTAATACCTGGTTAAAATATATGCCATTGTATTATACACAGGTTTTTTTGTTTTGTTTTGTTTTTTAAAGATTTTATTTATTTAACAAGAGAGAGACACAGCGAGAGAGGGAATACAAGCAGGGGGAGTGGGAGAGGGAGAAGCAGGCTTCCCGCCGGGCAGGGAGCCCCATGTGGGGCTCGATCCGTGGACTCTAGGATCATGACCCAAGCAGAAGGCAGACGCTTAATGACTGAGCCACCCAGGTGCCCCTATACACAGGTTTTTTAAAGGTAATTCAGCCAAAATGGAATTACATGTAGGAGAAATAACTCAATGATGTTATTTGTAAGAGTAAAAAAATAAATGATGCTATCAACAAGAAATGAATAAACTGGAAAGGCTGTAGAAAAGTGAGATAAGACAAGAGTTTTAAGACCATATTATTAATATAGACAAGAAATGATCAGACCTCGATCTCAGACAGTAGAGGATGGATGAGGGGAGAAACGAGTTGAGGGCATGGAGAGAGGGCTGATAAGAACAGACCAAAGAAGACAATACCGACAAGTGTGGAAGACCAAGTAAGAATAGAGCTGCAGACGCATTCCAGGTTTCTTGCCAAGTGCCTGCTGGGACTCTACCCCCATGGAAGGCAATCAGGAGGAGCTGCATTGTGAACATATTCCGTGTCGAGTGCCTGCGAAACATCCAGAATAAGATCTGCACGATCAAAAATGTGAATCGGGGTCCAGGAGAAAGGTCTGGGCTGGGGGGCGGATTGGAGAGTTGTTGACGTAAGGAAGAGAAGGCGGCTAAGGACCGATCTTAGAAAAGTAAAGAGTTTAATATTGAAGGAGTAAACAGAGAAAGTGTAACTCTAGAAACAATTGAGAAAAAATGCTAAGGCAGCTGGGAGGGGAACAAGGAGAAAGAGAACTCTGAAAACCAAAGAAAGGAGTGGCATGATGTTTTATGCAGAAGAGAAAATAAGAGGACAGCAATAAGGATGTGGCAATTAGGGTGTTGTTGGCCATTCTTCCAGCACAGTTTCAGCAGCATATTGGAGGCAGTAGCCTGATGTCAGAGGTTTTTCCAAGTGAACGGAACTGAGGAGGTTGAGAGGGAGGGAAGGAAAGTGAAAAAGAGAGAGAGGGTATGTGTGTGTGTGTTTGACAAAGAGGCAGAGATAGCAGAGACTGACCTATGGAATAATTTTATTACAAAAAGATAGAGATAGGATAGTAGCAAGAGGGACATGAACTAAGAGAGGGTTAGAGGATTTTTTTAGATGGAGAATCAAACACCTACTTACAAGCTATAGGGAAGGAGTCAGAAATATTGGCAGGAAAGGAAATATTGGCACGACAGTGAAGCAAGTTCTGAGTTTTGGAAGAGGCAGAAGGGAATGGGCCTCAGAGCACAGGTGGGAGACTAAAATGTATCACATTAGAATAGAGGATAGAGCTTACCGTCATATTTTAGGATGAAGGGACACAAGGGACACATCCAGTTCCAGTATCAAGTCAGAACCTACCCAGGGCTCTAGTTTTTTAAAACATTGCCAACGGGGGCGTCTGGGTGGCTCAGTGGGTTAAGCCTCTGCCTTCGGCTCAGGTCATGATCCCGGGGTCCTGGGATCAAGCCCTGCTTCGGGATCTCTGCTCAGTGGAGAGCCTGCTTCTCCCTATCTCTCTGCCTGCCTCTCTGCCTACTTGTGATCTCTCTCTCTCTCTGTCAAATAAATAAATAAAATCTTTTAAAAAAATTTGCCAAGGGAGCCCATTTCAGAAGTGGCCTTCTCTAGACAGATGTTGGGGTGAAGTAAGAATGAGTAAATATTGCAGGGAAAGGAGGGTGAGACGTGGGAGAGCCAACAGGGGTGAAAATGAGATGAAGACCTTGCAGCAGCTGTGTGATAATGACAGGAGGGGAGAAATGAGGCAGGTGGTATGGGGACTAGGGATAGGGTCTTACTAACTGAGAAGGGGGACAAAGAGAGGGTGGGACAGCCGGCATTCAGCCCGCTGTGTTCGTTTCCTGTCATTTACACCAATAAGGTGTACATTTCCTCCACGGAGGTGAGCATTGGCCTACGTGTCCCCATGACAATACAGGCAAGGAGAAGACTCACAACTGCCCACTTCCTCCACCACCTGTCTCCACATGGTGCAGAGCTACCTGCTTTCCCATACTAGCTTTACTCTCCCCTTCACTGGCTTATGGAATCACTGCATAGAAATCCCACAGCCTCCTTTCCACCAAGAGGAATATATCTCTGCTGCCAGTTTTCTAAGTTACTTGCAATCAGGGAACAAATTTTCATAATACAAAGAGAAGCTTTATGGAAAAGTTAGACAGGGCCTCTTTCTTTCCTACTCTTTCAACTGGAAAAAGAAATCTAGAATATTGTTATAAGAAACCAGTTCCAGTGAATAAACCACCTGCGTGCTGGCATGACTTTATTAATGTATTTAGAATGACAAAAAGTTATTCTGTGCAGGAAATTAATATGCTTATTTGCCTAATGGACCATTACTGGATATAACCAGTTAGTCTGACTAAGTGGTGTTTACTTAATTTTATTGCCCCACTCCCATTCATACCTTGGAAGTCTTAACCTAACTGCCTAAACCCAGAAAGATAAGGATTTTTTAAAACCATTTAACTGATGCCTTTCACTGAAGAAAAATTTTAGATTCCTTTTTTAGCCTAACATTTGGTATGGCACTCGTTCGGTCACTAAGTATTTATTCAACATTTACTGTGTGAAAGACGAAACACATTTTAACTCATGAGTGGGATACAAATTTAATTAGACACAGATCATGTTCTCAAGGAATTTAAATCCATTAGGAGAGCTGAGGTATATACATAAATTATTAACAATGTAAAATGTTACAAATTCCAAAGCAAGTACTAATGGTCCTGAGGTTTCAGGAGAAGAACAGAGTAGAATGGATGTGCATGTTTAGCTTCCCAAGACTGGCCTGAAAGAGTAATAGAGCAGGGGGTTACCGAGGAGATATGAATTTAGTGGAGCCTGGAAATCCACCTGCTCTCTGCATTTCCCAACACACCTGTGCACAGATGTTTAGTGTACCTCAAGTTCATTCCACAATAAGCTAAAATGCTTGATATGTAAGTCCTTGGAGAGGGGAACCCATTGACTTAGATTTCGCACAAAAGTATAAATAACTAGATCTTTCTCTAAGAAGAGATTTCATAGAAGAGGAAGAAGGCAGGCCAGCACTCGAGGCCATAAGGAGTGACAGGCAACAGAGAAAGGAAAGGGAGACACAGTAAGGGAAATAGGACTCCTAGGACTTCTGAGATGGTTTGTTTTACAGTATTGCCTAGGGCGGGCTTGGGGAAAATCTGAGAATTGAAAAGTTTGGACAGATTCGCTTTACTTGTTGGATACTGTAATTATACTTTTAGATAAAGGTGGGTACATAAGTATGGTTCGTATTTGTGTGTCTATGTTGTATGTACATGTGACAGCGATAACTGTGAATATCAGGGCTTATATGTTCAGACTAAAATCTGTCAGGAACACTCACTGTTTAAAATTCAGTTGTGCCTGGGTGGCTCAGTGGGTTAAAGCCTCTGCCTTCGGCTCAGGTCATGATCTCAGGGTCCTGGGATCGAGGCCCGCATCGGGCTCTCTGCCCGGCGGGGAGCCTGCTTCCTCCTCTCTCTCTGCTTGCCTCTCTACCTACTTGTAATCTCACTCTGTGTGTCAAATAAATAAATAACATCTTTAAAAAAAAAATTCAGTTGTGCCCTGGCACTTCTGCAAAGAGCGCCAGGGTGAGAAGTTCTGGAGACGAGGGTTATCCAGGAAGCTCAAGTCCATTGCAAGCTTTGCTATCTCAGAGGCACCTGGGGAGACCTAGCTGAGGCTCAGTTTCCCTCTGTGTGGCTCTTGGTGTTCTAAATCCAAACTGTTTTGGATGTACTTTTCTTACAGCCTCCCCTCCACAGCTCTTAGAATGCTCCATCTGTCATAATCTGTTAACATCGTTCATCTCTCGGCGCCATCTAACTTCGTGTGTCGTGATACCAGAGGCAATGCTGCTCCGCATTCCGTGTCATAATCTCCTTGGAGGCCCCTCAGGCACCTCCACTTTACCTGGTGCAAACCAAGCTCATTATTTTCCTTCAAAATAATGCTTCTCTGCCGCCTCTAATCTCCATCTCAGCAGATGGTGTTTCAGTTCATGTCAAATCTGAGTTAGAAACCCAGCTGACTAACCTCTCCCTAACCTCCAACCCACCCAGTCACTTAATCCTGTTCATTCTACCCCGGAAGTGGCTTCCGGTCCACACCTGCTTTCGTTCTGACCACCACCCGGACTATTACAAGACCTCACAGCTCAGCCCCAGTCTCCTGTCTTCCTCCTATTTATCCTTTGCACTGCAACAGGGTTATTCCTCCCACAAACCAAACATGACCATATGACCCTTGCTTTAGAAACTCCTCTGCTTTCTCCTGGCTGCCTGGCCTACACATGAAGTTCAAGCCCCTTCACCTTCATGTGGCCCGTGAAGCATGTATAGTTAGTCCGCAGACTGTCCAACTGTAACACTCACCATCCTGCTAAACACATCTTAGGCTCCAGTGAGACTGAACTTTCCCTAATGTCTTGAAGTGCCATGCCTTTTGGAATCCCCCTTTGCCTACACGTTCCTTCTGCTGGAAATACCCTTTCCTTTACTCTTGTCGTGAGAGACTCCTACTTATTCTTAAGACTCAGCTCAATAACACCACTTCTGTAAAGCCTTCCTTGACTCTGAAATTAATAGCAACATCTCTTATGCTTCATCCACAGCTCTGTTAAAGTTCTTAATAATTCTTGTGTGCATCCATCTTCCTGAGAGGCCATGGACTTCTCCTGGACAGGGACTGTGTCATAAGAGCCACCCCCTAATACAGCAGTCAATGGTCAGTACATAGTATGGAATGCATTGATTATAGGGAGAGCTCAGAGTTGAAGTGCCACTTGCTAGATGAAACCTGAGTCTGCTCTTGTCTAGGAAATCTTTAGGAAGGGATGGATCAAGTAGGAGAGGGACAGTGATAAGTCACACAAGCAGGCAAGGACCCAGGAGCACTCCATGCTCAGGAGGAGATAAACTGTGTACCTTATTGTCTGTAATTTACTTTTAAATACTCAGTGTAGACCAGAATCGGCAAACCCTATGGGCCAAATCCAAGCTTTCATCTGTTTTTAGAAATGAGTTTTATCTGAATGTAGCTATGTTTGTTCAGGTAAGTGTTGGCTGTGGCTGATTTTGTACTTCAAAGGCAGAGCTGAGTAATTGCAACAGAGATCAAATGACCTGCAAAATAAAATTAAAAAAAAAGTACTATGTGGCCCTTTACAGAAAGAGTTTGCTAACCCCTGATATAGACCATGTGATATGAATGCATATGTGAATTTCAGTCTACAATCCAGGGGCACTCTGTTGCTCTAATTGGAATTACCATCTTGGAGTCAGTCAGTATTTAATCAAGTAGAAATAATAGAGACTTTATTACCCTTTTTTTGGACAGAATATAAAAATCCAGTGAGTCCTACAGTCTATTCCCTTAGGAATGGCAACCTAGAACTGATTCCTGAATGGTCCTGGGTCCAACTACCGATCTGGAGGTTTCTCAGGGTCTTAGCCCAGCTAGACAGTTAACTGAATCCTGATGTTAGAATATTATTGCACTTGTTCATAATGAATCTTTCATGTTCTTTCATAAAAGGACAGGGACTTCACTAAGCTTACAGAATGAGGCCATGACTCCTGTGTGTCTGCTTGCCAGAAGATGACTGTATGTGTGGTAGAGATCAGTCTAGACTTGCTTGGGTTGTAACTTGGTGGGGTAGAGACCACAGCAATCCCTTACCAGAATTATGGGAGGCTTTCCAATTTTCACCTAAAAGAACCTAATAGTGTTGCTCCTGACCCAAGGTCGGTGCCTGAAAGCTTGCTATGAGGACAGTCACATTTGTCTCGATGCCTTTGGGAGGTAGTTTCCTCACGCCCATGTGTCTGAGGAGCTCTGAAACCGAGCATCCACCTGGTACCATACGCATATGCATAGCCTCCTACCCAGTCTCCACTCTGAGCACAGGAGGTGGAAGCTGAATGAGCAAGACCATGGCTCGGAACATGGAAAATGGCAGGTTGAGCATGTGCACACTTTGAAGAAACTTGAGGGAATGCAAAGTGGGGAGCGTCGATTCAGATGGATGAGGGGGAGTTGTGACCTTATATGAAAGGATCTTTAGAGACGGCAAGGGAGTGATTCAAATAGTGTTGTGTTAATCCATTCTAGTGTATGTAATTCGTTTGGTGGTAGCTGGGGCATACTATAAAAGTATTATTTGCAGTGTTCAGTAAATAATTACTTGTAAAATACGGTAATATTGAAAAATCTCATATTCCTGCTCACAAGCCCTAGAGCTATTTCAGAACTAGAAATCTGAAGACAATAGTTACTACTATTTATAGTCAAGGACTTGAAAATACACTCCTCTCAGTTGGTTTTTTGACAGTGCAGGCCAAGAAAGTCTTTGATGTAAGACAGAATACACAATTTTAAGCTCACAAATTAAACAAGACAGTTACTTACAGACTCCGAAATCTCTTTCTGAGGCTCTGGAGTGGATTCACCAAGTTCTTCCCCTGATATCCCAAATCCAGGTTGAAGTGGTGGTGAACCCAAAACTTGAATGAGGTAGGAATCAAAATCCTCACACGTTTTTTTAAACAATTTTTGCTTCAGGGTGTCTTTTAAAAGAAAAGTAGAAAAGGGGAATAATAGGGGCAAAATCTGTTTAAAGAGGTCTTCCATGCTCTCCTTAAAAAAAACAGACACTTTCCCATCACTTGAGGTCAACCGCTCGATGAACTAAGTTTTAAAGCATTTTGGGGATCATCTAGAAGAGGCCATCTAAAATAATTCAATTGAATTTAATAATGTACAAAGCCTATGGAGGCAAAAGAATCACTTAAATCCTTGCTATCCAGAGCATTGGTTAGCTGAACTACTCCATGGAAAGGGCGGATCCCACCCAAGAGGAGAATAATGGGTCTTTACCTCTGGTTCCAGAGGCAGCCAAAGGCTAGCCAGTCCAAAAATATATCCCTCGTTAGCTGGGATGAATTATTAACTCCTTTGGTTAAGATGATAAACCCTTTAATTATTAAAGTATAATGTCTCTGAAATGTGTAATCGTTCTGGCCATTCTAACACAATAACAACCCAGTGATGGAGTCTGTCTGAGAAGACCACCCGTCATCCTGCAGGGTGTTCAGCAAACAAAACCCCAGATTAGAAAGGCCTGGAGAAAGGGGAAATAGAAAGTGACAAGGTTCGGGGCAGGGCATGCTCCCCTTCAGGCGAGCGGGGCTGGCAGCCAGAGGAGGCGGGGAGCAGCCCGAGGGGCAAGGAGAGGCCGTGCTAGGCCACGTCAGCCCCGCTCCCGGAGGGACGGACAAGGAACGATGGAGCCAAATGGAAGCCTGCAAACACGTGAAGCATACGTTTCGCCTACTTCCCAAGCTCGCTGGGTGTGGCCGCTGCCAGAATGAGTTCTCAGTTGCCAGTGAATTGGAACGCGTTCCCCTGTGAAGCAATACTGACCACACTCTAATCGCTGATGAGTCAGTGTCTTAGAATGCCTCCCTGGGAAACGTCAGTTTGTGTGACAGGGCAAAGCAGCACAGGGAAGATTAGCACTGACTGTAGATGAATATTCACAATGTGGAACTTTAAGATATACTCCCGACATCAACCTGTTTACTCTTCATTAGCCTCATATTTTGTATAAGCAGCTAACGGAGAACAGGACAGAGACGAGAACAGAATAATCCCCGCTACTTGTGTTTCTCCTCTCTTTAGACTACCATAAATTGTTTTCAGTCATCATGTACTTCTTAATTCACTTTGATTCCAGAGTTATGTTCTGCCTTGCTGCTGGCTTCCTGCATCTCCTGTGCAGGTTAGGTCACTTTTTGAACATTAACTAGGCTTAGCAATACCCCAGATCCTACTCTTTCTTTTCAACCATGTCCTTGACCACAGATGACCCAGTTAATCAACTCCAAGGCCAACTCAGCACTTATTCCAAATGAGTGAAGACAGAGATTGTACTCTCTAAACTGGATGGATGCTAAACGTTTTTTGCCTTCTGGAGTTTATGTGTTCAATTTAGTGTTGGCTTAAGCCTCATTAGCCTCCTCCTGATTTCCATTTTTGGCCAGGAAAACCCAGTGAGGCGGTACTTGGAAGAATAGCTTAAATTACTTTCCCCTGGCGCTGAGTCTTACCTTGCAAGGTGATGAAGTCATCAAACTGATAAACATGCTCACTATCTGGGTCGGTAGCGATGAGATTCATTTCTTTGTGGAACATTTCAAAGTTGGGATCATTTCTCTTCACTACCCCAATCACAAATATTTCCACATTGATGTCACTGGCTTTCTTCACCACTTCCGTCAGATTCTTTTCATCTCGGGTATCGGTCTGCCCATCAGTGATGACCAAGGCCACCTTCTTCACACCTGGCCTTGCGGCTTCAAACATGTGGTTGGCCTCATGGAGAGCTGAGGCCGTGTAGGTGCCTTCCCCCAGATACTGCATGTTGTCCACTGCCAGCTTGAAGTCGTCCTTGTTGGAGAACTGAGTCAGACGAGCCACCTTCTCCACCTTATGGCTGTAGTTGATTATGCCTATGCGGGCCGTCGCGAGGTCCAGAGCAACCTGGTCAGACAGAGTCTTCACAAGACTTTTAACGATCTCAAAGTTCTCTGGCCCCACGCTTTCGGAGCTGTCGATCACAAACAGCAGTTCTAGAGGAGTCTCTTTGCATTTGGGCCCACACCCTAAAAGATGAATGTTGAGACAGAAACATGACATGAATGAAAATCAGAACATCACTGATTGGTGTCAGACTGGTGTGAGAGAGGGGCGGCGAACAACCAGAGACCTGGATTGTTACCTTCCCTTTCCCCTTTCCCTTCCCTTTCTGGGAGTGTTAACAGCTAACAGCTGTCCCCCTTCTGGTTTCTATATCTGGATTTTAAAAAAATAATATGTTGAAAAAATGACCTCCCCAACACACACAAATGCCACCAAAACACTGCAGAGTAAAAAGTAATGAACACCTATGTGCCGTTTTCTCAGATCAGAAAAAACACATATTTAGAAGAGTCGGCATCCCTATGTGTCTGATTCCATTGCTCTCCTTCTCCCTAAAAGATAACCCTAGCCTCAATTTGCTCTTTATCCTTCCAGCATTTGTGTTAAATCTGAATCTGAAAGCTAACCTTCTAGTCTTCTATCATATCCTTAGGTGAAAATTGATATTTGCTCATTAGAATGACCATTGGGTAAAGTGGTGGGTTGAAAATGGTTAATTGTGGGGCAGGATTAGGGCCCGTAACTGTACAGAAGAACAGCTGCCCCAAACTCTAGTTTGCGACCCCAGTCGCTCACAACGATGATGATGAAGGTGGCCCAGTGAGGCCAGCAGCCCATCCGTACTGTGACATCTCTTCACGGGAATGAGCGCAGAATGCTGGTTAATAAACAACTTCTGTTTAAGGTTTACCATTCAATGCAATTATTGGAGCTACCAGGAAATGAGACTCATCAAGGCTCCATGTGTATATTCATATCCTCATGTTACCTAGCAGCCCTACCTCAAAAAATCACGAGGAGACTTTGTGCTATTTTCACCAGGCTTCCTGAACTCAGAAGCCATATCTAAGCTGGCCTGTCCCCACACAGAGTCCCAGATGGGTTCTTAAAGTCCAGAGGTCTTTTGGGGGACAAGCCAGTTCAGGGGTTCCCTGAATGGAAGAACAGTGACATTTCGGCCATGTTTCTCTTATCTCCATTATTCTGTTGATCTCTTGCCTTTGGGCTAATCTCTTTTCTTCCTCTTTCTGCTAACTCTATTTAAAATCTCAGGTATTTAGCCACAGAAGCATTTAAGTAGAGCTATGAAGCACCATGACCTCCTGACTGTGTCCTCTTGCCTTTGAAAGGAAATGCACTCAGAAATTGTGCTCAAAACTCAATTCAGAAAGACTTCTGGCTTCAGGAGAAACACAGACATTATAATCACCAGCCAGGCTGGATTCAAATGCCAGTTAGGCCCCTGTGGTTCTATTTCCTTTGTTGTTTTCTTCCTTCCCAAGCTCAGGTAAATGTCACTGAATACAAATGAGCTCTGTGCTCACAAAAGGCCTGGCTGCCCACCAGACTCCAGGGCCCGTATCTTCACTCTTCTTAACCACCCTGGGAAGAGGACTTCTTTTTTTAAAATCAGGATTCCCACAGCCCCTCTCTCTACATCTTTCAGTTTCCCATTGACTTTCCAAACGAGCTTCAAACTTTCTCATGAGTGCTGTCTCATGAGATGTATCTCTGAGGGACCACATTTATCTTGACCAACATGGAACACCGTGGCTGTGGTATTTTGAAGTGATGGTTCTTTTCTTGACGGTCAAATCTTACCACATATTTCAAAAATAATTTTGATAATTTCTTCTCTCTGGAGGACAAAAGGAAAATGTATTAATCATATGACCGTACTAGTTTTTCCTATCATCATGAAAGCTATGTCTTATTACAATCAGCATGGAGCCATTTGCTTTTATTCTTTGGCTGAGGAAAATAAGTGGCACGGAGGTTAAAAGGGGGCTAGAACGTATCAAAACTGAAATGTGTTTGAGTTGTGAAATGTCAGAGCTTGGGCTTTCAGGGTTCAAACTGCGGCTCCAGCGTCTATCAGTTGTGTGACCTTGGCATTAGATGACCTAACAGTATCTGTGTCTCAGGGCTGGGGTGCAGGTCAAATGAGGCTATGCACACAGAACTCTTAAGATGGGGTCCAGCTCCAAAAAGTACTACTTACAGAAGTGTAGTTGATGCATGCCATCAGTTTAACTCACATTAACACAATGTAACCCACATGTGCTGAGCAACCAAGACAAGTACCAGGGCAAAAAGAGATTTCATTCTATGCTGTGTTCCCTCCTTTTCTCTACTGCCATCCAGTTTTGCAAGTCCCCTCCCCAGGTTCCTAATAGTCTCCCTTTGGCACTTCCCGGAAATGTCCCCGTGCTCCTGAATGCTCCTCCCGGGTCCTGCTGTCATCAGCTCCAGCAGAAGACCCAGGATGAAGTGGGTAGGGGAAGTACATGGGCCAACGCCGTGCCCCGAGTAGCCTGTTCACAAATAACCGGGATGGGATATCAGAAAACAGAATTGTGTATTTGCCAAAGACAGGAAGCTAGCCAGAATGATGAACTTAGTAGAAGCCCAGAAAATCTCAACAGGAAGGAGGCAAACTTAGAAGATCTAAGAAGATAAAATTCAGCAGTTGCAAAAGTAAAGTTTTAGAGAAAAAAATCCATAATGACAGAATTGGGGTAAAGATGACATTCCTGGTGATGTGCCTTAATGGAAGCATATACGGAAAATATTCAGGGCATTTTAATTAAATTGTATTTTTTGTAAACTGAGTAAAAGCCAGTGATTCCAAGTGGCTATTTAAAAAGAACTCTCTCAGGGTGCCTGGGCGGCTCAGCCAGGTAAGCATCTGCCTTCAGTTCAGGTCGTGATCCCAGGGTCCTGGGATCAAGTCCCGCATCGGGACTTGCTCAGTGGGGAGTCTCCTTCTCCCTTTCCCTCTGCCCCTGCTCTCTCTCTCTTGTTCATTCTCTCTCTCTCTCTAAATAAATAAATAAAATATTTTTAAAAAATAAGAATAAAAAATAAGAAGAACTTGCATTATTGCCAAAGTGACCTTCAGAAAGGTTGTAACTGACACCTCTAACAGCAGTGTATAAGAAAACCTCTTCTATTTTAGACACACAATACTGGTTATTATTATTATATAATCTTTGCCATTTGATAGAAAAAGATATCACATTGTTTTAAATTATACTTATGCAATTCTTAGTGAGGCTAAATTTTATTTCATATCCACATTTCTAAGTTGTATCCTCTTGTGCAAATTCTTTGTATGTCCTTTGTCCATTTTTTCTATTAAGATGTTTGTCTTTCATTGACTTGTACGAATAATTTATATATCAAAGTTGCATTTAAATTCTTTTTAATGTGCTTTTGTGGTCTAACCAGGTCTAAAATGCTTTAAGTACTCACATATATCAATCATTTCCTCCACTTCTTTGCTTTTACTTGACTAAAATAGTTTTATTTTTTTCCCTCAAATTGCTCATTGATTAACTTTGGCTATTTTTGCCAATGATGAAGGCATCGAATTTATACCTATCAAAAGATTCATAGTCTAGTAAGCAATAGACAAATAAATACTTTTGTAGGGGCTATCCTATTGGATTGGAGCCAAGGAACCACACTGGTCTGCTGGGAATTCCAGGTGTAGGAGCATGAAGGTGGGGCTGTGGTCCAGGAAGGTGGATTATGAGCAGGTTAGGGAGGACAGAGCGGGAATGGGAGGAGCATTCCAGGCAGAGGACAAAGTACACAAACACAGGGCCTTACAGTACTTGAGTAAATTTATGACACAGGGTACACGGCAGAGAGAAGGACAGGAAATGTGGAAGATAGACGAACTCTAAAAGGTCTTTGTGTCATGCTGAAGAGTCTGAACTTTATCCTGGGTGGTGAGAAGATGCGTGGTTCCCAAGCAGGGAAAAGAATCACACTTTTATTTTAAAAAGGTGATCATGGCAGCTGATGGAGGGCTTTGAGTTTCCTAAATAGTTCAGGGGGGGGAAGTGACACCAGAAAGCAGCGGTGGCAGCGATGGAGAGGAAGGACTGGTCTGGAGGGAACTTTCAGAGGGAAGATGAAGGGGGTTGGTGAGTGATTGGAAGGATGGGTGAGGAAGGAGTCTCACAGGAGGCAAGTGATGTTGGCTCACTTGCTGAGATGGGGAGGAACGGAATAGGAGCAGGGGGGGAGCTAATGAAGACCACTTGGCTCTGCTTGGGTCTGGCTGAGTCTGAGGCACCGATGGGACATCCAGCTGGGGACGTCCAGTAGGCAGTAAGACGTAAGGTTCAGTGCTCAAGGGAGCAGTGCAGACGGGAGGTGGATTTAAGGAAGGCCGGCCTACAGTTGGCTGTGGAAACAGTGATGACAGATCCGATTGCCTAGAGCAGAGCTTTTCAGTCTTTCGAAACCAGTGTGTCCCCGCACCTCCACCGCTTAAACATATTCTTTCCCATGTTTATAACATAAAGGCAGGATGTTTTCATTCTCCACACAACTTTGCTGTGATAGTCAATTGGCCTTTTCAAGCTGTACATCCGCCCTTCCTTTCATGGCTGTCCCTGCCTCAGAGTTGGAAGACCAGGAGAAAGAAGACTGAGGGCAGACACCTAGAAGTGCTAACATGTAAGGGACAGGTGGAAGAGCAGCGTTTTGGAAGCAATGTGGCATGAATGATTGTGACCCTGAACCCTATCAATGGTATTTGCCTCTTAAAAGAGTAGTTTGCTAGTCTGGAATGAATCTACAACTGACAGCCGTTTGGGGATATATTTGATCAGGGAGAGAACGTGGGTGGGGAGAGGAAAGAGGCCTTCTAGGAACAGCACTCATGGGGGAGCAGCTTGGATTTGGTACCGGACAAGCCAACTCTGGCTACGAGGGCTCTGCGGCTCGCTAGCAAGGTGACTTCAGGCATATTGCTCAAACTTGGAAGCAGAGATAATAGTACCTACTTAATGGAGCTATCATGTAGATTAGCATGGAGTCTTGGGCAAGAGAGGGCTGTGGTCTACAGCCCGTCCCCCTCTCGCTGCACCCTGTCCCTACCATTTGTACACATTCGTACACATTTGTGCGGGGCCTGGGCCATCATTCGGGGGGTGAACAGTCCTCACTTCTGAGCTCTGTCCAGAAAACAGTTGCCCCTTGGCCGCCTTCCAGGGGGACCCAAGCATAGAGGCCAGTGCTGTCGCTTTGGCAGGCAATCTGGGGACCCTGTGGATCCAGCGTGTAGAACAGAGTGGGCCTATGCTCAGAGGGCCCAGTCTCCTTGGCCCTGAGGACCCCTCACCCAGGGGAAGGGGTGCGACTGAAGAAGCACTAACGGTCCCGTGTGGGCGCACTAGAACACGAGCCCTCGGGCACCCAGCAGTACTAGGTAAGGGTGCTATTGAAGTGAAGGAGCCTAATGCAGGACCGGTCACAGACCAGATTCTCACTGAAGGCAAATTCGCTCTTCTTTCACTCATCTTCCCTCCTGGTTCCTCTTCTAGAATCTAGAAAGCCAAGGTCAGCAGAATGACATCCTGATTTCTAAGATTTCGGCCTCTTGGTTAAAAATCTTCTGCTCAAGTGATAAAAGCCTAACGTGGCCCCAAACATCATCATCATATCCTTTTGTCTGCTCTGGGTCCACATATCTACTCCTATCATAGCATCTATCCCATGACAGGTGAAGATCATTTGCTTGTCTTTCTTTCTAATGGGCTGTGAGCTCCTTGAGTCCACAGACAGTCTCTTAATCTCTTCTGCTCCCCTGTCTGTCTTGGAGACTGACCCAGAATACACACCCCCAAAATGTTGGTAAAATGAGTGAACAAATGAATGGATGAAGGAAGCCAGGCCCTCCCTGCACACTGCAGTAGGAGGGAGGGTATAAACCTATGGGGTTGTTTCTCTGGGCATTTTACAGACACTCTCCCTGCTACTTTGGGGGAGGAACTGATGTGTATGTAGCTGTTTCATATGCATCTGGAGGTATCTGACTTGTGAGGAAGAATGAAGTGGAAAATGCAAATAGGACATTAAAAAAAAGTGTGTGTTCTGTTTGTCCTATGTCCTTGTGTCTTACCTTCACTACCTGAACTCCTACCCTTTACACCTGGATTTGCTTAGCATAGCACATAGGGTCAGCATTCCCAGACCATGACCCACTGAAAAATCAAAAGGAGGAAAAAAGAGAAGGTTCCTATTGCTTCTCCACTCCAGGAGATGAAGCACCTTCCAGCAAGAAAGGAAGAAATAGACTTTGCTATAGAATTCTAGAACTTTCCCACCCTGTGAGACTTTGAAGAGTCAGCTTTCTATTTGCAGCAGTGTAGGGAACAAAAGGGGAAAGTTTGCCGATGCCTCACAAGTTTTGTTGAATAAGCAAATTAGTACATTAAAGTAATCTCCATTTTTCGATGGCTGTTCTCCTCAGAGCACTGCCTAAAGGAGCTAGTTCCAGGAAACAGACCCCCCCCCCCCACTTGGAAATGTGGAGGATCATGTAAATTAGAAGTCATTTGGTTTTATGGCTTCTTTTAAACAGCTCACTTCCTTGCTACCCTGTCTACCAGGGGTCAGAGGGGAGTAGTCACACACCACCGCAAGGCTGGGTAAAGGCTGCCTGACATTCTTCCTCCCTCAGGTTCAGATCAATTGCCTCATGCAGCTAAGTCAACACTGGGCTTGTAGCTCTGCTATCATTAAATAGCAGGTGGAACTCTCTGTCAAAAGAATTCATACGACTGAAGCTATAAAATGCATATAATAATTTTGCAAGCACAAGCCCTCAATTGCCCTCCAGGATGGATACTCACTGTAAGTCCTACGTCTCCCTTTGGTCCTTGTAACCCCTACTTAGTGGAAGAAGAATAACAGTCAATATAGGTTGGAGCTAGTTAATGTATAAAAATTACAGTAAGACTTTAACAAATCACTCCTTGCCTGTGTTCCTGGGGACCCGGGCTCCCCAGTTTCTCCTTTATCACCTTTCTTCCCCATAGCACCCTGTTCTCCAGGTTCTCCCTTTAGAATACAGTGAAAAGAGAAGTTTAGAATGTAAATATTGAAGCCAAATAAGAAAAACTCTAAAATTTAGTTCATTTGCCAGTGGTATCTCTTGACGACCTGTGGTTCTGGTTGATGCAAATACACTACAGGAAAAAAAAAAAAAACGAAGGGCATTATATTTACATTCCTCCCCCCAACCCCCGGTAGCATAATCTAATTCATGATGAACCCGAGATCTCAAGGTGAGGAGACCTTGAGATATGATCAGAACAGCTCGCTGCCTTCCGGAAGTTCAACTACAATAAAATTTTACAGCAGAGTTCTCTGGTGCCTTCTGCATGGTGTGGTGTAAGGATTCATTCCTTTAGCAGCCAGCTTTCAAGGGTGAAGAAAATGAGATTTATAAAGTAAGCATGTTTCTGGTTAGGAAAGGAAATCCATAAGGATTTGCTTCCAAATGGATTTTTTTCCTCCCAGAGCTATAAGGATGAATGACCAGTATGAGAGGTCTTCTAAAGCTCACTCGAAGCCATTGAGAACCTAAACCTAAGCATTTTTCTAAGGTCCTAAAATAACTTACCTTCTGGCCAGGGAGGCCACGGCCTGTCATGCCCTTTGGCCCTGGAAAGCCTTGAGGTCCTTGCTCCCCCTACACAATATGAGAAAGGGATCAGCCCATTAATTTCCCAAGATAACTCGGAAAATTCTTTGAGTCAGATATATACTCATGGTTCCAAAACTGCACTGTAGCATTATCTAAATCTGGGGGGGAATGTATATGTCAGATGGGCTAGATGCTTTGCTAGTAAAGGTTGAACTTCTGAGTCTGAGGTAGAAGTGAAGGAGCTGGTTTATAGCATTTGCCTATTTCTGTGGTATGATTACTCCCACCTTGGCCAATTTTCAAACTATGAGCATTATGTCAACCAGTTCATAAATAACAAGCAGCTGTTATTTCAGTTGTGATATTAATGGTGATTTTTATAATCTTCTCTACATTTTTCTCTATTTTTTGATATGCTAAAAGCATGTGTTGTCTTAATAATGCAGGAAAAGAGGATATAACAGGATCTCTCCCCAGTGAATGCCAAGGAGCTGTTTATATAATTACCATATAGTGTTAGTTCTAGCCCTGATAATTGGTACCATGAATCTGTTTATTTAGTAATTCCTTAATTCAGAAAATAAAAATGTTTCCATTGCATTGTTTTTAACTGCTCCCTCCCTTGCCTTAATTTTTTCTCCTGCTCCCTGACCCCCAAAACCATGTTGAGCATGAAACAGAAATAATCCCTGTTGGGGGTACAAAATCATAGTTCTGATGCTACTTAACTCTAAATCGTTGTTAGCAAAAAGTCTGTGGCAAAGATTTGTGGGACCGTGAGCTACTGAGATTTCATTTGCTTACTTGAACATCTTTCTCAAAGGTACCCTGCCCACACCTACTAGAATCACTGGTATGCTTAATGAAAACCTCAGACAATGAAATGAGGATCAAGGATGGGGGTCGGGGTAAAATATGCATTTTTCCATAGGTGTGCTAGGGCTTGAGAACCACTATTCCAGAAGGCAGATGGGCTTTAGAAGGAAAGCCTTGACGGGGTCGCAGGAGCTTGCTTGGAGACCACGGTAACTGAGTATCAGCATTCCTCAGCCCCCCTTCCTAGCCCACTGGCTTTCAAACTTTTTCAAAATCAACAGAACCCTTTCTTTTTCAAAGCATTATAATGAAATATTTCAGACACATAAAGTTTATATTGAAAAAGGCAAACATTCACCTATACACCACCGTATTTAAAAATGAAATGGTGCAGCTACCCCTGAAACCCTTGATGCCCCCAATCCCCTTCCCCTAAGAAGAGGGGAAATCTCTTTCTGAAACAGACATGCATCACTCCCCATATCCATGTTTTTATGCTTTAACTACCTGTAGGTAGTCTGAGATAACGGACAATATTTAATAGTTTAAACTTCAAGTAAGTGATATATCTATGCATCCAATTTGTATTTGAAATCTTCGCATTATCTATTTAAAATATATCTGTGTACATATACATAGCTCTAGTTTGTTAATTTTCCCTGCTGTACAGTATGCTATTAAATAATAAGACTATAATGTATCCATTATCCTAGTGATGGTCTTTTAGGTTGTTTCCAGTATTTCCCAATTGCAAATAATGCTTCAGTGAAGACGCTGTTATGTATCTGCGCACACTTGCACACATCCCTAGGAGGGAACCTTTTCATTATAACAAGTCTTACAGAAGGGTGCAACATAGGGTGAATATAATTGGACACTCAGTGAAATGAAGTGCTCAACTCTTGTTGGACCCATCACTAACCCCTCCCAGTAGGCTGACTCAGCTGAACTTTTAGGTCCTTTTCATCTCTGCCGTGTTGTATTTCTCAATGGAAGGCAGGTAGGGGGTTATAGTTTTACCTCCTCAGTTAGGCTCAGACCGAGTTTCTTACAAAGATCAGATTGCAGAGAACTCATTTGTGGATGGTCTTTTTCACCTCGGTAACTCTCGAGCCGAGCACAGTGCCATGGTATAGTTGGCCCACACTGAGGGTTTCTGCGGTATCGTGCATAGTCTCGGGCCTAGCTGAGGAGGCTCACCCCTGGAAAAGTGCTCGCCCTGTTAGTTGCTTCAGGGGGAATGGGAGATGGGCAGGAATCACGGGTCTCCTCTATTCAGTTCACAGTCAAGAGGGAGAATAGTCTTTTCCCACCAGGAAACACGGTGGTACAGAGAGCCGCAGAACCCTGGATCGGGATTGGCGCCTATGGAATACGCCCAGAGATAGTACATCAGCATGCAGATTGTCCTAGCTAGAGAGTCAAGCAGGAGAAAGGAGAGGAGACAAAAATCTGTTCTGTTTCCAAAGATTGCCCAGCGAACACAGGTGTGAAGAGGAATAGACAGGAATAGACAGGAATGTGGAACCATATTCCTCATTACACTTGCTGAAAACCATGCTCGGAGAGTGGGCGTGTGGCCTCATCTAGAAAATGAAGGCTAGAGGGGTCTGTCTGCATACAGACTGAGTGGTCAACTCCCAGAGTCATGTGCAGGATGGTGGTGAGATACCTGCCTGAGAATCGGCCGTTCTCTGTTCTAATTAAAAAGAAAATAGGGGTGCCTGGGTGGCTCAGTAGGTTAAGCCTCTGCCTTCGGCTCAGGTCATGATCTCAGGGTCCTGGGATCGAGGCCCTCATCGGGCTCCACGCTCAGCAGGGAACCTGCTTCCTCCTCTCTCTGCCTGCCTCTCTGCCTCCTTGTGATCTTTCTCTCTCTGTGTCAAATAAATAAATAAAATCTTAAAAAAAAAAAGAAAAACCAAAAATTATAAGAAAGGTATCCTCTTAAGACAGATGTGTCTGTTAATGACATTTTGGCATAAATTCATTTTCTCAGGTTTGTTTTGTTTTGTTTTGTTTTGTTTTTTGCGAAGGCGAATAAACATCTTTATTGGACCAGGTACCCGGTGGAAGGGTGGTGTGAGGTTGTCGGAAGATCCTTAAGATGCCTGGGACCTGAGCTGGTGGGTCAGCAGGTTTGGAGGCTGGGTAGAAGGGGATTAAAGGTTCACGACAAAGCACTAGGAGTGGCCGTATAGCTGGCTTTGTCCCCGTCCGCAGGACCGACCCACGTGACAAACCGCAGCTGCGCCTGGGGTGTGATGCGGAACGGTCCCTGAGAATCATACCCTCAGACAAAGTGGGTCCAGAAAGAACTTGACACCTTCCTGACAATTATTCAGAACAATTATCTCTTTTGCAACATTTTGGATCCTGCAACAGCTAATATAGACATCCAATAAATGTTCATGACTAACTAGCTTCCTTTAAGAAATTACATAATTTCCTAGCAAACTTAAAAGCTACTGCAGCTTCACTGCTATGCCCTGAGGGAAAAACCTCAAAGTAGCCACTTAGCATGTTAGGATCAGCTCCAAAGTCAGGAATTTATTTGGCAGCACTTCACATTATAGACATTTTCTATATAATTGTTCCACACTGCAGCTATTCTAGGCAGCTGTGTTTCCCTATGCAAAAGCCATTTTTTTTTTCCTTTTTAATTGTCCGCTTCCCTTCAAAATACTTGGAAGTCTTCCCCTAACTTTCAGAGTGTGCTATCTGGCTAATAGCGAGCAAACCCCTTAATTTAGCAGAGCTGAATGCTATCCTGTCATACTTTTTTCCTTACAAGTCTCAGGAAGATGAGACACAATTATTTCAGCCTGGGTCAGAAGCAGCTACAGGAAAGAACCTGTCTATCTGAAGGTATAATTAAGTCCAAATTTCAAGCCTAGCTTCTCCACCATTCTATCTTCCCCTTAGATCCATCTTGCTGCAGATGTGGTCATTTTCCTTTTCCAGATAATTCAGGTACAGTAAGAAGAGAAATCAAATTCATGATTCATGGTGATCCAAAACTATAAAATTAACTTCTTTCTGCCCTCCCTTGAAGGTATAGAAACTAGAAAAGGCTGCTTTCATTCTTAAATTCATAACAAAAAATGCTAACCAATCTATGAAAGCCCAGCTTTTTTTTTTTTTTTTTGAGTGCATCGTGGAACTGTGGCACCAGGGCAACCATGTGATTCAAAAATCTAAGGAAACAGAGGATCCTCTAAGGAGAGACAGGACATGGGCACTTAACCTGCTGGAAACACCAGATGTCACACAAGCTGGAAGAAGGATCCAGCTAAAATTCTTGATCAGTTGCTAGAGGCTGAGTGTGGGCTCTTGTGAGAGGACAGGACCCCCGGAGGCTTCAGACTCAGGGGAATTTGTACCCACTCACAGACCCTTTGGGGACTTCACCAGTGCTCATAGGAGAGACTGGGGACAGGGTGAGTCCCAAAGCTTCCCTTGTGGTTCAGACCCAGGGCAGGGAAGCAGTGGACTCCCAGCGAAAGACACAAAGCCTCCTATAGGACAAAAATCTTAAGCTGCTAGAGAGGTACAGAAAACACTGTCACCTTTAGGGCACAGATGACCCATGGGAGCTAGGGAAAGGAAACAGAATAAAACTTGCAGGCGTGGATCCCAGACCTTGAGATGTTCCACTACTTGCGGAAGGGTCAGGAAACCTTCCTTAGCCCAGACCATAGAGGCCTCCTATGCATTTGCTGGAAATCATAACACTGTACACTTAAAAGGGTGAATTTCTCTGTATATAAATAATCTTTTACTAAAGAATAAAATAAGTATTTAAAAGCACAAAGAATTAACTCTTGGCAAAATGAATAGGGTCTATAGAGTAAACAAGTGTAGCAACGATAATTTTCCGATGTCGATAATTTTACTGTGTCATATAAGAGAATACAAATTTTGATAAATTTTGAAGGTAACGAGTACAAGATTATTGAAGCAGGCCTTCGAATGAAAAGCAGCTCGAAGAAAGAAGCCAGTGCTTTATTGAGACGTCGACTTAGGGGGTAAATGGCAGAGTCAACGAAGACATGGTGACTTGCCGGAATAGATATCTAAGTATTTGGCTTCAAGTCCAGGAACCATTCTCTATTGAAAGGAATTATTTCCTTAGGCTTCACAGACATAGCTCATTCACTTTAGAAGGAAAATGGTATTTTGCTCATGGCCTATGGAGCATATATATAATTGTCCATGTAGATGGAAGGTGCTTACCCAGAGACCTCTAGAACAATGCAATGGTCTGGCATTTTGCCGCCTATCCCCTTCCTCCTGAATCCCCATTATCACATCCTCCTGTTATAACTAGCAACTGCCATTGATGGTGTGCCCTTGTGCGAAGGACTGAGCCAGGTAATGAGAGAGCTAGACATATTCTTAGGAAATTGCTAGAATAACCTGGGGCAAGTATGTAGATGATAAAACCGGGGCTTTTGCAAACCTTCCCCAACTCCTCGGATCGCATTTGATTTCACAGCAATGCTTTCAACAGTAATTCTCTCCAAAGAGAGAGTATGGACCCTCTTGATCTTGAAGGCTCTGCTGACTTTCTTTCCTCGGTTCTGTCTTGGCACAGACTAGAAGCCAGGCAGTTTCTCCATCTCTAGCCTGAAAATCAGGAGCCTCCAGTTCCTTAAAATCCTTTCCTCTGTGGAATTGAATTCCTCTGTCTTAACGTCCCATTTTGACATGTTAGCCTTCTCTAACATGGGTTAGGGCAGCGTAATTGATGCTTGTTCAGTAAAGCAGCCCATTTGGTTGAAAATAGAATCAATGCGTAAGGTATGTGTTCGCAGGCACGCCTTCCGCTGGAGCGCCGCCCAGGCTCACTTGGTGCCTGGCCAGAAAACAGTCCTACTGGGCTTGAATGGAACAACATGGCTTCATTATACTTGATTTTCATTCCGATGGTGATCTAGTCCCATTGTGCCCAGTGAGAGGTGGAGAAATGGTTTACTTTTTACAGATTCAGGCTGATTTTGAGTCTGTTTCTAAAAATGGTTTGAAACCTGCACCATTTGTTCCTCTCCTCTCCACGGCTTGCGACACAGGGTCTTTTTTTAATAACCTGAGACGTATCAGCTATGTATACCAAGGGTTTTCAGAACGGCTCCGATGGACCAAAATGCTGTTGACATTAATATTGAAGGTTATATTTATTTCCTGTTGCCACTGTAATGGATTACCACAAATTTACTGGTTTAAAACAACATAAATTGTTCTCTTACTGTTCTGGAAATCAGAAGTACAAAATCTGTTTCACTGGGCTAAAATCAAGGTATTGGCAGGGCCGGTTTTCCCTGGAGCCGCCGAGGGGAACATCTGTCTCCTTGAATTTTCAGCTTCTAGTAGTCACCGATATACTTTGGCTTGTGACCCCTTCCGCCACCCTCTTCCACTCCATCCCTGTTTCCACCACAACATCATCTCTTACGTAGTCTCTTCTCCTTCTGCCCCCCTCTTAGAAGGACACTTGTGATCACCCTCAGGGCCCATCCAGAGAGTCCAGGATAATGTCCCCATCTCAAAATGTTTAACTTAATGACATCTACAGAGTTTCTTCGGCCATAGAAGGCAATACTCACGGACTCTAGGGATTCGGACATAAACATCTTTGGGGGCATTTTTCGATCTACCACATTGGCTTCTTCCCTATGCATGCAAAAACTAAGGTAATTGTTATATTTTTCTGTAATTTACCTTCGTATACGAGCTTTAGTTTAGACAATATCATGAAGATGTGTATATGCAATTCAGTTTATACTCTGGGGATGCTGAGGTAACATCTGAAATACCGTGATCAGTGGTTCGTTCCTCAAAGACCTGTGCTTCAACTCTTGCCATCTGAATTCGCTCCAGAGGGATCACAGGAACAATTTATCTATTCGAGACCTGTCATAACTAGAAATGTCATGCCGGTACTTCACCCCTTGCATGAAGGGGGTATAAGAGTCAGCAGAGTACTTTTGAGTACTGATTCTAGAACTCATTCAGAACCTGCCTCCTCCCCTCATTCCATAATAAAGAGTCCCTTCACTGATCCAATTGGCCCAATCATGAGAATATGGTTGTCTTTGTCTCAGAGAAATCATTTTATGCAAAGCGCTTATCAAAGTGCTTTAAAAAATCCCAGAAAATTGGAACTTGGACCATGATTTAGTGCATGGTTTTGTGCCTTTTTGTTAATAAGTAGCTGAACATCGGGCAGAGTTCTGTCTGAAATTTCCTTTAATTAAAACATGACGCCTGATAGCAAGGCTGTCTAGAAGGAAGCAAGTAATTCCTACCAACTTCTAATCTTCAGAGATTAGACAGCCACCAGAAGGAATGAGACAAATCTAAAGGTCGGAAATGGCCTTCCTCCACTCACCACAGTCATGCCCAAATGTACTCGAGTTGGGCCTATTTCCCCCCCAGTCGTTTTTCTTACACTTGTAGTCTCTGCTTCCATCTTTCCGTTTATATCTGCTAGCAGATGCGAACATAGTTGCACAATTAGCCTGTGAAATTTACAAATAATCTCAGCAACAATCAAGCCGGTTGACGGCACTGTGATTGCTTTGTGGACACATGAGCTCACTGTTCTGATCTTCTAACTGCAGAATCTGGGGTCCTAGTTTCCAATAGTAAGGTTGTTCTTAGTATAAATGTTAGAACTAAATACACTGATAGGTCATAGTGCAAAGAACATTGTGGCTTCAAGGGGCTTTGCCAGCTCAACTCAGTTGTCTCGTTAACTTTTTTTGCCCAAATAGCCCTCTGTAAAACCTGCCATGTTCCATGACAATCTTGCATGACATTTGGATGTGCTTACAGCACAAAGGGTAAATGCAAAGCGATAAGGTCGGCTTTATGGCAGTGCCTCTGCTAGAGACAGAGGACTCTGGGATGCTCCCTTGGCTGGCCACCTGCACAGGGCAGGCTCTTGGTTTCCCTCCTGCCGCTGACAGCTTATTGTTTTCACTTCTCTGGTGTCTCTCTCAGTGCTCTCTATGTCCTCCAGGTAGATGTCTGCCGTGGTCCTTACTTTTGTTTTGGTATTATCCTCTGTAATATTGTCCCCATCCATGACATCAGGGGTGACCCTCTGAGGATAATCTCTACTTCCCTAATCCCCAGTTCCACCCCAGTCTCTATGTTTTGGGCCTAACTTTATATCTGCTTTCCAGAACTTTCCACCTGCTAGCCATTTAAGAACCAGATCCATCAAATACAGACATTCTACTCAGGCAGGCCTACTTTGCTTTTTGCCTTTCCCCCTGACTCATCTCCCAGCTCCCAGACTTGGGATTTCCTTTGTGTCCTGACCTTCGTGTCTTCCCCAAACACCCTCATCCCATCTGTGGGCCAGTCCTAGCCCACCAAACACATCCAAGGGATCTTGCCTGACCCACGCTCACCCCAACCACAAATAATACCCCCACATCAGCCTACACTCTCGTCACCTCACAGGTTTGGATGCGTACATCTTTCTGTCCTTCTGAAACTCTCAAAGTAGAGGTACTTCATCTTATTCATCTTTCTACCTCCTGAGGTACCGATTTCAGGGCTCTGTTTATCAAACTGAGGTAGATGGCATGGATGTGGGAGCTGGCCACCTTTTCGGTAGAAGTTGTCTAGACACTATGCACACTAACCTCTGTCTTGTTTAGGTTCACAACCCCCCACCCCTACCCCGAGACACACACACAGAATAGGTGCTTCTCTGGTTAATATAAGACCTATTCCCTGATCAGTGTTTGGGGATCAATATGGAAAAGAGAGAGCAAAACAGAGATGTGTGGAAGTGCTGGCAGAGATTTCATGATGTGGGGTAGCTGAAGGAGATGCTTAGAAGCAAGACGTCCGGCCTGGCATCCGGAGCTGCATCCCGGCCACTTTGGCAGTGTTGCCCAGGTGTGGGGACAGCAGGAGTGGCTGAGCCGTGTGGCCACGGCCACTGCCACAGCAGCCGGACCAGGGGCCTCCTGCTTTGGTGCCTCCTAGCACAGTGGTCCAAATGTCCAAGTCTGCCCAGTGAAAAGATGCCATGAAAGGTATGCTTTTCCAAGTTTGTTTCTCTTTTCCAGAAATCAGTTCATTAACGTTTAAGAATGGATCCAGAAGTCGTAAAAGGGCAAAGTCTCCTTTCTGCTGATTTGATACTGGGGCAGGCTAAATAATGGCCCCCAAAGATATCCAGGTCCTAATGCCCAGAACCTGAGAATGTCATATAGGGAAAGGAAAAAATAAAAGTTTGGCCAGATGGGATTAAGTTAAGGATCTCCAGTGGGAAGATAATGCTGGATTATACCGGTGGGTCCTAAATGCAGTCATAAATATCCTTATAAAGGGGAGGTAAAGGGAAACTTGGTAGACAGAAGAGAAGAAGGTCATGTAACAGAAACAGAACAGAGCAGTGTCAGAGAGAAAACATGCATGTAGCTGTTTTGGCAGACAGAGGAAGGGGCCATGAGCCAAGAAACACAGTAGTGTGGCTCTAGACGCTGGAAGTACAAGGAAGTAGATTATCCCCTAGACTCCCTGTCAACATGTTGAATTTAGCTCCGTGAGCTTCATTTTAGACCTCTGGGCTCCAGAGCTACAAAAGAATACACTGGTGGTGTATTAAACCACAAGTGTGCTAATTTGCAACAACAGCCACAGGAGGCTAACACAGACACCAACGTTCTCATTTCTCCCACTTTCAGCAGATCAGACCACAACACGTGGCATTTTGCATTAAATTACCAAAAAATGATTCACCTCAGAAATCATTTGTATTTCAAGTGTCACAAAGTGAAAATATTAACGTTAAAATGAGGGGGCCATGAGCCATGCTCAGGGTAGCTTTGGGTTTTGCAGAAAAAGTTGGAGAAACTGTGCTTTTATATAGCTTTTCTCCCTTCAGCAGAGGATAGATGGTGAAAAATAATATTTCAGGGCACCTGGGTGGCTCAGTCAGTTGAGTGTCTGCATTTGGCTCAGGTCATGATCTCAGGGTCCTGGGATCGAACCCCATGTCAGGCTCCCTGCTCGGCAGAGAATCTGCTTCTCTCTCCTTCTGACCCTCCTCCCTACTTGTGCCTTCTCTCTTTCTGTCTCAAATAAATAAATAAAGTCTAAAAAAAAACAAAAAAGAAAAATAACATTTCACACCAAAGGGAAGGTTGCTCTATACATTACATTGCCTCTGCAGTATAGTTGGAGACAGGTAGAAGAAGATAAGATACTAAGGATAATGATTCATAATCAACAAGTCCATCCCTTCTAAATTTACCCTGGTTCTGATTCACCTCCCCTGTGGACTAAATTGTTATAACAGTTTAATTCACATCTTTATTTCAGCTCTTATCCATCTCTAGCAAAGATTCCCAGTTGTGGGACAAGAGAAAGATGTTGGCATGCAAGGAAGAGCATATTTCCAACTGTAAAGCCCAACTCTTACCCCCACGCCACTATCTAAAAAGGGAATTATGAGTACAGTTGATGATGGAATGTTCTGGACATGGGAATGGCGTGGAGGCAGGGAATGAGAAGCACTCCCCCAAGCTGTCATATACTGAAACCCTCAGCTGATCAGGTCACTCTTGTCCTTAAAAGGACAAGGTGTATATCCAAGACAAAAACGTGTCCACACAAAACTTACATGCAGATGTTCGTAATAGCAGTATTTATGATAGCCAAAAAGTAAAGACAACTATCAGTGGACAGATGGATAAACAAAATGTGGTATATTATTTGGCCATACAAAGAAAGTTCTAATGCAACATGGATGATGCCCCCCCTTTTTTAAAATTTTTATTTATTCGACAGAGAGAGAAAGAGTAGGCTGAGAGGCAGGCAGAGAGAGAGGAGGAAGCAGGCTCCCCACTGAGCAGGGAGCCCGACATGGGACTCGATCCCAGCACCCTGAGATCATGACCTGAGCCGAAGGCAGAAGCTTAACCCACTGAGCCACCCAGGTGCCCACCTTTTTTTTTTTTTTTTTTAAGTTTCTATCTAACTTCCAGTTAGTTAGCCTACAGTGTACTATTAGCTTCGGGTGTGGAATTTAGTGATTCAGCACTTGCATACAACACCCGATGCTCATCACAAGTGCCCTCCTTCATCCCCATCAACATGGATGACCCTTCACAACACTGCTAAGTGAAAAATGCCAGCCAAGAAAGACTACATGTTGTGTGATTCTGTTTATATGAAATGTCCAGAATTGACAAACCCATGGAGACAGAAAGTAGATTCATGGTTGCCAGGGGCTAGAGGGTGGGTGACTATTACGGGATAAGAGGTTTCTTTTAGGGGCAATGACAATATCCTAAAATTAGGTGGTATTGATGGTTGCACAAACCTGTGAAAATACTAAACATTATTGACTTGTATACTTTAAACAGGTGACTTGTATGGTGTGTGAATTATATCACCATAAAGCTGGGTTTTTAAAATAAACACTTTCAGGGTTTTCTATCATCAGAGCAATGGTTCTTAAACTTTGGTATCTATCAAAAATATCTGTAGAGTTTGTGAAAGCAAGGATTACTGGCCTTCACCCTAAGAGTTACTGATTCATTAAGTCTAGGTGAGGCCCAAGAACTTGCATTTTTAATAGCTTCCTGGGTGATGCTGATAGAGCTGGTAGGGGGCCACACTTCGGGAATCACTGACAGGCTCCAGCTGAAGCCCTTCAGCTTAGCGCTCACGTCCCTTCAAAGTCTGGCCCTGTGTGTTTTTCCAGTTTATTCCTCTATAGGCTTCCTGTCATCTTAACTTTAATTCATGAAGATCTAGTTCTTAGTTCCCCACCACATTCTGGCCATCTATCAGACACTGGGCGTTGATTCATCCGGCACATGGGAAATGTTCGATTAATGTTTTTGAACCAGTGATTGGTCCCAGACCACCCCAGTATCTTATCATCTCACATGAATAGATAAATACCTCCTTCTAAAGCCAATTCTACCCTCTCATCGAAATCCCCTGGGATAAGGACCATAGAGAAAAATAAAAAAGCAATACTTATGAGGTAAAAACCTTAAAATTCCAAGTATACCAAAACGTGCAAGCCATGCATGCTTGGGCATGTACCCAAAGGGAAGATTCTAATTAGAGTTAACTAGCCTCAGTGTTCATGGACTTGAGAAACACCAAGAGGAGGAGCACCTAGGTGGTTCAGTCCATTGGATGTCTGCCTTCCACTCAAGTCGCGATCCCAGAGTCCCAGGATTGAGCCCCACATTGGGCTCCCTGTTCAGCAGGGATTCTGCTTCTCCCTCTCCCTCTCCCTCTGCCCTTCCCCACCACTCATGCTCTCTCTCTCAAATATAAATAAGTAAAATCTTAAAAAGATAATAAAAAGAAATATCAAGTGGAAATGCATGGTGGAAATCTGGTACATACTTGAGAAGGGGAGATGCCTGGGTGGTTCAGTCGGGTAAGCGTCTACCTTAGGCTCAGGTCCTGATTGCAGGGTCCTGGGAAGGAGCCCCACCTCGGGTTCCCTGCTCACTGGGGAACCTGCTTCTCCCTCCCCCTCTGCCACTCCCCCTGCTTGTGCTCTCTCTCTCTGTCTCATCAAATGGACAAATAAAATCTTAAAAAATAAGTACAGTAGGCAGCCTTATACGTAAGCAGAAGGTAGCAGCTCCAGCTGTCATAAGGACTGTGTCTTGACTGTCACACATAGAGACAACGTTTACTTTATATCATCGCCGTATGATTCCGGGGAAAGGGAAACTTATTGTCACTATATGTGACATGTTTAATTATATCAAAAAGAAGATACCGATGTGACATTCTGCCAGGTCTGTCCTTAGGCCCAATGTATTATATTTCCTGTCAGTAGGTTTGGTGACAACTGTTAACTCGTGTAGTGCACCGAAGAACAGACTGAAAAGTGAATGGCCCCCGCACTTTCTCCCATGGCCTCCTGTGGCCACACCAGGGACTCCCAAGCCACCATAAGCAGAGAGCCTGCTCTGTTAGAACTCCTCTGGCCCAGGCCCCCAGCCATCCGTCATTCTTCTTCCCACGGAAAAATGCTGGGGGCATCACTGACACTGACATCAAAAAGTCCTAATGGAAATTCTGCTTTTATTTATTTTTAAAGATTTTATTTATTTATTTGACACGGAGAGATCAGATCACAAGTAGGCTGAGATGCAGGGAGAGAGAGAGAGAGAGAGGAGGAAGCAGGCTCCCTGCTGAGCAGAGAGCCCAATGCGGGCCTCGATCCCACGACCCTGAGATCATGACCTGAGCCGAAGGCAGAGACTTTAACCCACTGAGCCACCCAGGCGCCCAGAAATTCTGCTTTTAAATGCTTGTGTTTGAGATGTGAATTATGGGACCTATGCCTCTGTATTGTCTTCCTAGTTATATTCCCTGTCAAAAGGATTATAGTGACTGAGAGACAGTGGCATTCTAGAAACTGATTTCTTCTACCAGGAATTAAAAGCACAAAATAGACTAACAATTAATCACCCTCTCAGAGAATGTCTTTCACCAAAGGATTCACAACGTGAGCTCTTCTAGGAGTCTCTTTCTGGGTATGCTATGGGGATTAAAGAAGTCATATTTAGAGACCCATAGATTCTTTGAGTAAAAGTAGGGTAAGCTTATTTCACTTCTCATAACGTCCTCCGGGTTGATTCATGTGGCTGCATACGGCAGAGTTTCCTTCTTTTGGGGAGACTGAACAATATTCTATTGTGTGGATATCCCACATCTTCTTAATCCATTCGTCCTTTGATGGGCGTTTAGGTTGTTCCCATATCTTGGCTATGGTGAATAGTGCCACAGTGAACACAGGAGAGCTAAGTGAAATAAGCTGGTCACAGAAGGACAGATACTGCATGATTGCACAACATGAGCTGACCGAATAGTCCAAGTCTCGGAAGCAGAGTAGAATGGTAGTTGCCAGGGGTGAGGATGGGAAATGGGATGTCATCCAATGGATATAATGTCTCGGTTATGCAAGATGAGTAAGTTCTAAAGATGGGCTGCACAACATAATGCCGGCAGTTAGCAACACCTTACTATGCACGTAGAAATTTGTTAAGTAGGTAAATCTCGTGTTAAGTGTTCTTGCTACAATAAAAAATTAAAACAATAGCTGAAAATAATGAATTTTTTAAACTTTTTAAAATTTATTTTTATTTTTTTACATTTATTTATTTGAGAGAGAGACAGTGAGAGAGAGAGAGCATGAGAGGGGAGAGGGTCAGAGGGAGAACCAGACTCCCTGCCAAACAGGGAGCCTGATGTGAGACTTGATCCTGGGACTCCAGGATCATGACCTGAGCCAAAGGTAATTGCTTAACTAACTGAGCCACCCAGGTGTCCCAAAATAATTCTTTTTTCAAAAAATGGAAGGACAAAGATATCCAAGTATATTTTTAAGTAAAATAAAGAAAATTACATCAATTTTAGAAAGACACAGTCTGCATTATTTTCTTTTTTAAAAAAGTAATAAAGCTTCTCGAATTTGCTACAAGGCTATTGGGAAACATATAAGAGAGGTACAAAGCTTCCATAGTTGAAGTGTCCAAGCAGGGTGTGAATGGCCAGATGCCCTTTAGAATTTTGTAAAATAGGTTCTTGTTTGAGATGGGGGAGGAATTAGTAGAAGGCTCTTCTAATTTAAAAAAATCACAGGCATGCCTCTAGCAACTGCTTTCTCTTTGGCATCACGAATATTGCTCTGCTCACTACATCTTTTCCATCAGCACACAGTACAAGTACATATATATAATCTCTCCCATCTTTAAGAAAAACTTCCTCAGGACACTTGGGTGGCATAGTTGGTAAGTGTCCAACTCCTGGTTTCAGCTCAGATCATCACCTCAGGGTCATGAGATCAAGCCCCATGTGAGCAGAATCTGCTTAAATTTTTCTCTCCTTCCTCCTCTTCTCCTCCCCCCTCAAATAAATATTTTATTTATTTGTTTGTTTGTTTGCTTGTTTGTTTGTCAGTCAGAGGAAGTGCACAAGCAGGGGGTGCGGCAGGGAGAGGGAGAAGCAAACGTCCGCCTGAGCAGGGAGCCCAATGTCAGGACTCAATCCCAGGACCCCGAGATCATGACCTGAGCTGAACCCAGATGCTTAACCGACTGAGCCACTCAGGTGCCCCCTCTCTCTCAAATAAGTAAATAATTCTTTAAAAAGAAACTTCCTTAATCACACATATCACTCTTTTGCTCCATCTCTAGGGACCTTATTTTCAAAAAGTCTTGCTGATGTGCTCTGTCTTCATTTTCTTTCTTACCATTGTCTCAATTTTATGCTTTTTATTTTCATTTCAAACACAGAAATATTGCAATAATAATACAAAGATATCCCATATTCCCTTCACCCCAGCTCATCAATTGTTAAGATTTTTTTCATGTTTTACTCTATGAGTATGGGTGTGTGTGTGTGTGTGTGTTGTGTGCAAACACATGGCTCTGGTCGAGGTCACCAGTGACTTCCATGTTGTCAAATCTAGTAACCACTTTTCACCTCTCAAACAACCAGCAGCATTGAAACTAGATGACCATGCCCTCCTTGAGATACTTCTTCGCCTGGCTTCACCTGGCTTCCAGGAACCACTTCCTCTTGATTCTCTGCCTACTACTTCTCAGTCTCCTTTGCTGTGTCCTCTTCATCATACAAACCACCAGGTGCTTGAGGGCCCACTCTCACTCCTTGGATCTCTTCTCTATCTACATTCAGTCCCCACATGTTCCCATCCATGCTCAAGACTTGAAGTACCATCAATAGATTGTTAAACCAAATTTATGTCTCCTGTGTTGGTGATCTCTCCTCTGAACTCTAGATTTCTATCCCCAGATACCAATTTAACAGGCCCACTAAAGATTTAGCTTCACATGTCCAAATTTAAATTTCAGATTATGTGAATTGATTTCCTCCGTAGTTAGCCATCCCCATTTTCCTATAGTCTCTCCCAGCTCAGAAAATGGCAAGCCCATCCTTCCAGTGGCTCAAGTCAAAAATCTTAGTCATCCTTGACTCCTTTATCTTACACCCTACATCCAGCCAAGAACCCAACCACCCCCTCCCATTTCTACCATTACTATGTTCAGCTAAACCACCACCAGCCCTGACCTGCACTTTGGCAATATCTTCGTATCTCAACTCTTTGTCTTTGTATCCCCACAGTCTATTTGCCACATGCTGCTGGAACCATCCTTTTAAAACATGATTTATATCTGGTTGCTCCTCTATGCAAATCTTCTAATCTATTCATGACCCACTGCAGTCTGGGCATTCTGTCACTGATGCTCCCTGAGTATGCCAGGCCTGGATTCTTATTCCAAAACCCTAAATAAGAACCCCCAATTCCTCCTACCCACTCCCTAAGCTTCTATCCCACTTATTTTTTAAGACTTATTTATTTATTTAGAGAGAGTGTGTGCACGAGCAGAGGGAGGGAGAGAGGGACAGAGTCCTCAAGCAGATGTCCCACTGAGCTTTGTGCCCAAAGGGGGGCTTGATCCCAAGAACCGAGATCATGACCTGAGCCAAAATCAAGAGTCGGCCACTTAATTGGCTGAGCCACCCAGGTGCCTCCTACCTCACTTTTTAACATGCAGAATGGAATGTCATGGGCTAGGAATGCAGAGTGAAGAAGGGCAAAAGACATGGCCCCCCAAAAAGTACTTTTGACAAAATAAGCAAAAACAGGTGGTAAAGAGATTCCCCCTGGCGGGGGAGCCCTGAGCCCTGTGTTCCTTTCTTTCATACTTTAGAACCTACCATCAACACAGCTGGATACTCTGGGGACCTGTTTGTATTCCACATTGGCTGACATTATTAAGATTTACTTCCAGTTTATGATTTCATCAACAAAGTAAATAGAGTTAACCCTGAGGATATTTTGCTGCTTCTTGTCAAGTCCGGTTGTAATGCCATTATCTCATGCAATGAGAAGTGGTAAATTATAAATACATGTATTCTATGGCTCAAAAGGAATGAGCTCATCTTGGCATGTAAGGGAAAGGCTTCTGGAAGAAGTGCTACCTAATAGGAGCCTTGAAATAGGAATGAGTGTGCCTCTTTCCCTGATGGTTAGTAAAATGTCCAGCACCTTTTCCTCTACCTGCTAGCTGCTCATATATGTTCTTTGGGAAAACGTCCATGCAGGACTTTTGCTTATTGTTTAATTCCATTATTTGGTTTTTGTCTTTGCTATTGAAGTGTATAAATTCTTCCTATATTTATGATATTAACCACTTATCGAATGTATGGTTCGCAATTATTTTTTAGTTCTGTAGGATGTCTTTCATCTTGCTGATCATTTCTTTTCCTCTGAAAATCAATACATTTTCAGATTTATTTTTTATTATTGTTTAGTCAATGATAAGTTTTTTATCCAGTTCTTAATTTTAATTCCAGTACAGTTAGCATACTGTATTCTATTAGTTTCAGGTGTACGATATGTTGATTCAGCAATTCTATACATTACTCAGTGTTTATCGGGGAAATGCAAATCAAAACCACAATAAGATATCACCTCACATTGGTTAGAATAGCTATCATCAAAAAGACAAGTGATAACAAATCCTGGCAAGGAGCTGGAGAAAAGGGACTCCTTATCCAATGTTGGTGGGATTGCAAATTGGTAAAGCCACTGTGAAAAGCTGTATGGAATTTTCCTTAAAAATTAAAAAATAGAATTACATGATTCAGAAATTCCACTTCTAGGAACATATCCATAGAAAACAAAATGTCAAAGAGATTTGACATGTCCACGGAGGCATTATTTTTAACAGGCAAGAAGGAAAACCTGAATGTCCACCAATTGATAAATGATTAAGGAAGTTGTGTTCTATACAGGGGAATATTAATCAGCCATAAAAAAGGAAATCCTGACATTTGTGACAACAGTGATGGATTTGGAGGGCATTGTGCTAAGTGAAATAAGTCAGAAAGAGAAAAATACTGCATTTTTTTTTACTTTTTATGGAAACTTAAAAAAAATAGAAAAAAAGAAAAAAACAACTCATAGAAAAAGAAAACAGATTTGTGGTTACCAGAGGCAAGGAGTGAAGGTAGGGAGATTGAATAAATGTGGTCAAACGGTATAAAGGTCCAGTTGTAAAAGAAATAAGAATTAGGGATATAATGTACAACATGATCACAGTTAACAGTGCTTTATGATATATTTGAAAGGTGTTAAGAGAGTAAATCCTAAGAGTGCTCATCACAAGAAAAAATCTTTTATGTCTTTTTCATTTCTATATTTTATCTATATGAGATTATGGATTTTAACTACAGTAATTGCAGTAATCACTAAAGTCATTAAACTCTATGCTTTCAGCATTAAAAAAAAAAAAAAAGAGTCAGCCTCTTTAAGTAGGAAGTGAAAGGGACCTCTCCAAGAAGAGAGAGAGCATACACAGAAGCACTGGGGCCAGGGTACACAGGGACTGAAAGACTTTCAGAGCTGAGGGATTGAGAAGACTTAAGATTGGATGCCCAGATTATATAGAGTCTTGCTAACTTTTTTTTTTTTTTTTGAGTCTTGCTAACTTTTGAAGCCATCTCTTTGGGTATACACTAAAAACTGTTTAGATTTATTTTCTTGATATATAAATATATTAAGGCTTTTAAAATTACAGAACAGGGATTCCTGGGTGGCTCAGTTGGTGAAGCGTCTGCCTTCAGCTCAGATCATGATCCCAGGATCCTGGGATTGAGCCCTGCATCTGGCTCCTTGTTCAGCGGGGAAGTCCGCTTCTCTTGCTCTCTGCCCTTCCCCCTGCTTGAGCTCTCCCTCTCTCTCTTGCCCTCAAATAAATAAAATCTTTTAAAAAATAATAAAATTATAGAATGGATTTGGATAATATAGTTACATCCACATCTTTACTATGGATGAGGGTTTTGTTTATTAAGAAGTATATTCTAGAATGTTTTCTAACAGCCAATAGAAGACAGAGCCCTCTTTTACTGGACTTTGGCAGGGAATTCAGGCAATAAGTGGTACTTCTGTCACATCCATGACCTAAACCTCATAATTTCACCACTCATGTTTTCAGCATATGGTTATCACAGACTGATGAAAAAGAAAAAGAGGGAAGGGAGAAAGTCAAAAGGCAAGGGAAAAATCCCACCTTTTGTTTTCTCCAAAAGTGTAATGAAAACATGTTTCTAGGGTTAGGATTCCTTATATTTGCACACAGTCCAGATATAAAATATAGTTCAGTATGGTTCAATAGCTTAAACTCAGTTGGTAGATACCCAACCTGATTTATGTATCTGGCATCAATTTTGCCAGAATGTTTCTTGTCACATGTTTCTATTTTCAGATACAGGCTACTAGATATAAATCCTTTCTGAGGAAGTTAAACTTATGTGAACTAGATTATAAAACCCAGATTTCCAAATATCGTTTGTAATTGCCTGGATTCCTAAATAGCCTCCCTAGTTCAGTCTTCGTCCTGAAACAGTCTATTCTCAGCCCACCAGTCACAGTCATTCTTTTACAAAATAAGTCAGACCAAATCACAGTGTTGGTTAAAATCCAGAAACAACTCCCCCACAAGGCTCTGAATAAGAACCAAAGCCTGTACAAGGGCCTACCTGGCTAGACATGAGTTGGCCCTACTCCATTCCTCATGCTGTTACCTTCCTGACCTCACCTCCAGTCACACAGGTCCTTTCACTTTTCTTTCGAACCTGCCTGGAACCTTCCCACAATCACAGGGCCTTTGCACAAGGTCTTCTCTCTGCCTGGGATGCCCTTTCCTCAGAAATCCTCAAGAACCCCTTCCTCACCTCCAGATCTTTGTTCAAATGTTACCTTCTCATGACTTCATCCCACTTAAAATTTAATCATGTCCCACTTACCCCACTCTCCTTTTCTTTGCCATATCAGTCTCATCTTCAAACATAATATATAACTTATTTATTGTGTTTATTGTCAATAGAATGCAATTTCCATGAGTGAAGAATCTTTGTCTCTTTTGCTCACGATATTCCCCAAGCGTCTAGAGCAGTCTGCCATATTTAAAATGCTCAATAGATTTTTATTGAATGAACTGCCAAAATAAAATTTTGTATAACTAGCTAGGACTCAGTATTGGAGCTAGTATCCTCAATTTTGATCAGAAAGAACATCTGATTTTAAAACTTATGTATAAACTTATTTTCCTTAGATGCAGAACAAAAACAGATCCTATTTGAAGGACATGTTAGTATTTCTCATCTCACAATCCTGGCCAAGAGTGTGTGTTCACTATTATTTAAGCGCATGTGTAACATATATTTCCTGTGTAGGCAGGAAAACACAGCAAACGTGTTGACTTCACAAAATTACCACTGCAGGGTAATTGAAGAAGATAGGACAGACTGAAGTCTCTGGAAGATGTATTTCTTTCTAAAATTGGCATAATAATCACAATGGGATCTACTGACTCATCAGATTTCACTTTTTAAAACCAACAGAAGTCCACTGGAGAATTTTCAGAAGGCTAGTATTCTAATAACTTAAAAATCTATTTTCTCCTTTGAAATTTAAGAGCTACTATTTAAAGGCATAATTGCATATGCCAATAAATAGCTTTCCAAAAAGCTCACTGTCCTTATACTGATGAATAGGAATTGATAATGAATGTATTAGTATTCTTGAAATGTCATCTCTAACAAATATGAACTCATAGGAAAATCTGTCCATTTTCAAGGATAAAACTTCCTGGTAAAAATTACTTCCTGGTAAAGTTGTGAAAATGTAACAACTGGATAGCACTGTGTCCCTCGTTTATTTCTGACTTGATTATTCACTTAAGAGGACCATGGGAAATGTAATGATATTGCCAAGATTGTCTGGTCTGGTGACAGGTAATGATGGATTAAATTTCCTCCTCCTTACCTCCTTAATCTATTAGTGAGAGTCTTTAAAGTAGGGCCTAAATCAGATCAACCAAGACTTATTGAATATATACTCTGATTACCACTAGGCAGAACCCACTGAGTGTACAGAAGAACCACCAGATACAACACCTCAGGTTCCTTTGTATCAAACAAGTACTTTTACTTTGAAAAGCATTCCCTGTGATCCTGTTGTACATAGTAATAGATAATTTGGTTACGAAGATCTATTTTCAGGAAAGCCAAATACATCATTTCGAGTAAACTTCTTCTACCTGTTAGGCCAATCAAGTATACCAACTTTTAAGAGTAAGGTACCCTTACTATCAAACACTAGGATTTTAAAAAGAATTTGTCATTTCACAAGTTTAGAGTTCTCTTAATAATGGAATTTAGTAATTGTTTATTGAATTAAAGTATATATAAATGAGTCATTTTGTGGGTCAACAGTATGATTACAGGTGGAAACTTACCATAATCTGCCATATACCCTTCATACATCCATTTAACTATTCATTACTTTGTTCATTCATTAAACAAATATTTATCATGTGCCTCCAAATGCCAGACACTCTGCTAGGGGCTGGGGAATTAGATATGGATGCAAGAAACAAAGTCCCTGCTCTCAAAAAATAATTTTTTTAACCAAAAGAAGACAGATATTAAGAAACAAACAAACAAAAAAAACCACAAATATTTTCAGATGGTGATAGTGCTATGAAAACAGTAAAAAGGGATAATGTTATAGAATGATTGAGAATGGCATGATGAGAGACTCCCAGAAATGACTGGAAAAAAAAATACCAGTCCACAAAATAAAAATTCTAACAAATTAAGATTAAGCAAGATACATAAGAAAGAATCTACACCTGGATACATCATAGTCAAACTGCATAACATCTAATAAAAAGAGAAAGCATTAAAAGTCACAGAAACAGGGATAAATTATCATCAAAGGAATAGTCAGAATGACAGGTAACTTCTCAAGAGCAACAATGAGGACCAATTGATGGGAAAATCTTCCCTGCACTGAGAGCAAGAACTGTGTACCTAGAATTCTATACTCAGAAAAATATCCTTTTAGAAGAGATTAAGGAGAAATAAATATAGTTTTGGGGAACCTGGGTGGCTCAGTTGGTTAAGCATCTGACTCTTGATATCGGCTCAGGTCATGATCTCGGTGTCGTGGGATTGGGCCCCATATTGGGGTCTGAGCTCAGCATGGAGTCTTCTTGACATTCTCTCTCTCCCTCTGCCTCTTGTCCCTCCCCCCCCCACAACCTCTCTCAAATAAATAAATAAATCTTTAAATAAAATTTCAGGCAGGAAAAATGGAGAGGTTGTTCTAGCGGCTCCTTAACCAAAGGAAATTCTGAAGAATGCACATCAGGCAGAAGGAGAGTGGTTCCAGTCTGAGAAGAAATAATGATACAGGGTAGAGGAGATGGAATTAGAGTATTTGAAATTATTGTAGGAACCAGAGAGTTAATATGGGTATTTCCTTAGGTAAAAGTGACTATTTTTCAAAAGTAAATACCGAAAAAGAGCAATAAAAATGAGTGGATTCCAAACAAGTAAAGGGAAAATACAATCGTTAAAAATGAGTTAATCTTAAAAAGGGGAAGAGAAGATTTTTAAAAAGGAACATAGATTCCCACCCTTCTGATGTGACAAGCAGTTCTGAAGAATCGCTGATTGAAGAATAGCTCTTTGGATGAAAGAAAGATTATTCTGGGGCTATCTTTATCATCTATCAGTTTGAGCCACAAGTACCCACAAACTCTGTACTCTTGGCTTTGTTAGAGCTTCTCTCGTTTTGAACAGGTAATCACCTCATTTCCTGTCATATCTTCTGTTTAAAATGAGATAGTCCTATCTATAGCCAGATAAGCAAAGTTGCTGATAATAAAAACCCAATAATTGTAAAGTCCTTAAGATGTTTGTAAAAGCATAAAGACAGTTTAGATTACACACCAGTTGGCACTCACTGATTTGTCACAGAGATTTGCTGTACTAAAGAGTATGTCTGTCCTTCATGAGCCAGATGGGACTCGACCAGCCTTCAAGTATGTGTGAGGGCCAGGGCGGTTATTAGGGCCTCACCCGCAGCCACCCTGCCAGCCTGGAACCTGCTGGAATTCCTAGTCAGAGGCCTGGCCACTGATCTCAGAAGGTCATTAAATCCAATCCCCGCCTTCTGACAGAACTGCACTCAGGGGAAAGAAAAGCTTTTTAATACCTCTCTCTTTTAAGAAATTGAGATTATCAGGACAAAAGACCTCACTACATCTATCTCCCATCTCAAAGGGCCAATTTTTAATTTCAAGATGCAAATAAAAATTTTGAATGACACTTACTTCTGAAAGTCTCAAACTGGTCATTTTCTTCCTTCGGACACTTACCCTGACTTGATTACTACACGCCATGCAATTATCTCAGGAAGGTGCATGAGGAGCCTGGGTGAGTGACATTGGATACATCGCTTAACATCTCTGTGCATAATACATGGAATATAATCTTTTTTTAATAAAGCTTTTATTTATTTGTTTGTTTATTTATGTATTTATCAGAGAGAGAGACAGACAGAAAGCCCACACAGGGGGAGCAGAAGGCAGAGGGAGAATCAGGCTTCCCGCTGAGCAGGACCCCAGGATGATGACCTGAGCCGAAGGCAGACGCTTAGCTGACTGAGCCACCCAGGCGCCCCCATACTGCTCTTTTAGTGGTATTAACACCATCATACACATATGAATTTAGAAGACTAGATGTCAGTACCTCTTTATCTTTCTGTGGATATTTGAAGCTTGGTGTGTATTGAATCTACCCCTTTTATTGGGTCTCATTTTTCCCCCCTTAAGTCAATTTCATTTCAACAAATCATTTCTATTTGACCTTTTAAATGGGGGCAATTTTCCATGCAGTAATAGGCCCACTCTAACCAAAAATCTAGTCAAATGGATTCTGGAAACAATTTTAAAGTGATCAGGTACAGGTAGAAGCCAGAGAGAAGGCTGCCAGGTTCTAGGTAAGACTTCCACCACAGGACGCTCACATTCTTTCAAGCTTTAGCCTTTCTGGTGAAGGGATCTCAGAAGGTGGTGGAAGTACTTGCTGCAGTTAAAATGGCCCTGGGAGTTTATAGAACCACAGTCACTTCGATGCAGCTGAAACAAACGAAAATGTACCTAAGAAGTGACATTAACCCTAAACATCGAAGGAAGAATCTTACAAAGTTCTGGGCTGCACCCTGAATTTCTAATCAGAGAGCTTTGGAGGAAGACACCATTTTCTTCCTGGCTGTCCCCATGCTCCTGCCTTGCAAGCTGGGCTAACTCACCCACCACCACACCCATGCTGAATCTCAGCTGCTGTTGGCATCCGGGTAATCACCTAAGACTGACCCCTCCCTCATATTTGCTGGCTCTTCTTTATTCCTCATATCCGCTCTTTGTGCCAGCTCTGCCTCCCTCCTCTGATGCCATCTCTCCCGACTTTGGAACCACGACTCTGCTCCCAGGTTCCAGGTGGCCCTTGTCCTCTCGCCCTGGCTTTGTCACAGACAGGAATGAGCTTTTTCTGTTCCTTCCCTGGTCCCACAAAACCCCCAGCCTCCTCCAGCTCTGTGGCTGGTACTCAGCCTGTCTACTCAAGACAAATTTCTGACTCATTCTCTGGTGCTCCTCATGCTGCGTGAAATAAGTAAGAAGATATCAAGGCTCTAAGGTTTTCTTTTGAAGTTAGGATGAAAGGAATGACGAAGCTGAACCCAGTCTTTGCAAGCCTGGGTAACAGTGCCCCACAGTTTCAGGATAGTGACGAAGCATTCTGGAAGTTGCCATGGAGACCACGCTTGTCTTCTCTTCACTTCTGGAAGCACCAATGTACTTCAGAACAACAAATTTTAAAGTTGCCATCCTTCCTAGAAACAGGTTAAATTATGTGTGGCGCTAATGCCAGCTCTTCACCAGACCTCTGGTTCTTCTCCCTGGGCACACAGCTGGACGGCCTTTCCATGACGCTGGTTCTAGCCAACAACATGGAGCAGAGGTGACATGGTGTCAACGCCCGACCAAGACTTTGGAGAAGCAGGTGTGCCTTTCACACTTCCTCTGTCTGCAAGCTGGGTGTAAGTGGTAAAGAGGCCCAGCACAAGGAGGAAGCATAAATGGAGGATGAAATTCTCTGAAATTCTAAATGAAGGAAAATTGCCCACCAAAAGGAACACCTGCATTGTCCTGTTAAGTGAGAAAAAACCTCTACTGTGTTTGAGCCATTATTCATTTTGGGGGTTAGTTAGTACTAGAGCCAGGCCTACACTAACTCATGCAACCAGTATTTGATGTTTTGGAGCATTAAATCATTTGAATGCCAGAATTCTGGGCTTTCATCCTGGAAAATACAAGAGGGACTAGTGGAAATGGGGGGAAGCAGGAAGGAACAATAAAGTGAATAATACAAACATTTACTGATATGTAACCATGTGCTGAGCCCTGTGTTAAAGGTGTTACACATAAAGTCTCACTTAATTTCATTTATTCCTTGTGACAACTTTAGGTAAGAGTACTATTATTATCCCCATTACTCAGATATGAAAACTGAGGCCAGGTTATAGTACTCAGGAAGGCATGATTCAAATCTGTTGACTCCATAGCCCCAGCTCTGGTTGCATACTCAGGACTGTGTATTGGGCTCTTTGTACAATTCTGTCTTCACAGTGCCTTGTAAAATAGTCTGTCTTATCTCCATTTTGAAGATGAAGACACTGAGGTTCAACACTTCATCCAAGCTTACACAACTAGCAAGATTCAGGCCAAGGTTTGTGTGGCTCTAAAGTTCATTTTCTTTCCATCATGCCTTGAGATCACAATATAGAGGGGAGAGGTCATTTGGATTGAGTCTCCCTCCATTTCTGGGCTCCAGTTGCCTTAGAGGTTAATCCTTTAACTCTAAGACCATGTGACCACTCTAATCATCACTATTTATCCACTTTGGAGATACTGGGATTTCTGCCAGGTAACATTCACCAGATTTCCCCCCCCGCCCCCCCCACATGTCACTGAGGCTACTTCTCACACTGGCACGGCCTAAACAACCGTTAGCCCATCCGCTAGCCCAGCCTGACTACAGGGACCGTTCCTTCAGCCAGGGTTGGATTGGTCATGTTCAGGTCTAAATGCGAAATAGAAGCCAGGGGCATGGAAGCGTGTTTTTTAATGAATAAAGGGTTTATGTGTAGGGAGTTACAGTAGAGCCCAATCCACAAATCTACCTCAGAAACTCCTGAGCTCAAGGAGTGCCACCAGGAATCTTATTTTTGTAACTACCTCTGATCCTCTGAGAGGCTCGCCCTCTGCCGACAGGATGCTAGATGATCCCATGTGTCTAGAGAGGTTTTATGGGACAGCCTTGGTCAGGGCTTCCTGCCAAGTAGGATCTGATCACAGCCCTCAGTGGAAGAAAAGCTGATCTCATTTCTGCTAGCACTGGATTTGTGACAGTTTTAATTTTGGTTCTTTCCCTGCCATGGTAGGCTTCACACCAGAGTCTCCTTCAAGATGGACTTTGAACACAGCATACCCCGGCGTGGGGGGGCCCTAAAAAAAGGACAAGCGGTGGGGAAGGCAGGGCACCAGAGTCAGAGTTGGTGACGATTAAGTGCAACCCACCATGCTCCCTGGGGGTTAAGAAAGTGTTTCCCCTGATAATAGAAAGGACAAGGCTGGCACCAGATTGAACAGAATCATGATAAGGACCTCCCGGCACGTGTGAGTTGAGGTACTGGTGAAAAGACCAGTGGTCTAACATGACTTCATTGCCTCAACAGACCATGCAAAGGCATCTGTAGAGCGTTACCATCTTTTAACTGTAGAATTTTGAGACTAAGCACGAGGGTGATGTTGTTTACAAGGAAGAAGTTTTTTGCTGTATTTTCCAGACCCGGCCCATCAGCAGCATGCTGACTGTCAGGCGTTCCCTTGGATCCTCAGCCCCACAGATGAGCAGCTGTTGTTTAGAAGACCAGCCGCGGAAGCCCTAGACACTGTGTGGTAGAGGGAAAGATTTAACACAGATTCTGTTGAGTTTTGCTCTATGCAGGACCAGGTGGTTTATTTTCAACACAGGATTTTCACAATTATTATCTCAAGCTCCTACTGTCTCCTACTTCCCAAGAAATTCTATTTGAAAAAGAATTGATTTTGAATGTTTCCACTTTTTTTTAAGAGTCAATATCAATTATCTAGGAAATGAATTACTCCATTTCGAAGCTTATGCAGGGTAGAGACAATAGAAGCTTATTTGGGAGAAAATAAAATGAGAATGAGCCAGTAAGAAATAAAAATTAAAAATCAATAAATCAACCCAGGAGGTGTAGGAGAGGAAATTGTTTGAGGCTGCATAGCAACCTTTAGATGCCATATTTGGTCTGTAGAGACCTGGGGCCACCCCAGCAGTCCCTCACTGTTGGACGGGCTTAGGGCTGTTGAGACAGAAAGAATGCAGAATCCAGGGAGCCGCGAATTCCGATGACACAGACTCAGCGCCCAGAGCCGGAGTTCGTACCCCGCATGTGCAGAAGAATCACCTGGGGGCTTTCTCCCGTATGGAATACCCAGAGTATTCAAGCACTAGCACGGAGATTCAGATCTCACTTTTCTGGGGCAGGTCATCGGTATTATTCATAATGCTCTCCAGGCGGTTCCCCTTTGAGCTAAGACCGGGAAGCCCTGGCGAAGAATGGAAGACACCGGCGAGGAAGGCGAGAGAGAGAGCCAGGGAGCGAACACACAGCCGGGCGTACATTCTCCACTCGGCTCAGACACCAGCAAGGACGACAAACCCACTGTAACCCTTTAATGTCTCATCAAGCAATGTAGGTGATGTCTCATGTTCACGAAACTAATGCATTTAGAGCATTTTTACACTTCTGGATTGTGTCTCTAAGTACTGAGGGCAATTTTACCTGCTAAGCTCATATTAAGTTCATTTCATAATAGTCACGTTTGATATTATCCACAACCTCTTCTCTCATCATGTTGGTGAACTGAGACGTGACTCAAGTGATCACATCCACTTACTTTAATTCCTTGTAATCCGTAGCCGGGGGCGCCAGGAGGGCCAGGCAAGCCTTTCTGCCCAATATCTCCCTGTTGGAAGATGAAGAGAAATTGAAGAGAACTATGAGAAGATTTAGGAAGAAACAATGTATTATTGCTCTTGGTTTCCTTCTTACTTTGGTCAGATCGAAACCTACATCCATGGGCCCCATGAAGCTATGTCGTATCTTATATAAAGCAGTGATTTCCCCCGAATTTGAAGCTACAGATTTGCCACAGATTTGCAAAAATCTTATGCATAACCCAGATACAGGTAACAAGGCAAGGCTGCGATACTTGCCCTAAGCAGAAGCACTAGTCCAGTACCCTTGTCTGCTTGGGCTCTTCTAGCTGCCCCTCCACCAAGCCCAGAGCACAGGACTGTGAAGACCACCCACGCATAATTCCGCGCAGCCTCTCCTGTGTTGCTCCATTTCCATATGGAGTGCTATTCCCTGAGGTTGCAGTTAAAGATTCAGTGGATAAGAAAAAAGGCAAATGAAGCAAAAAGTACCTCATTTCCCAGTACGTGTTTTCTACAACACAAGTGAACTCCATGTTTCTTGAGGAAAGACTTCTGTGGTCAAATGAGATCGGCAAGGGTTCTACACCATGTGTGTGCCTCTCCTTGGAGATCCCTAGTGCACGCAGGCCTACCTTGTTTCCTCGCGCTTCACTATTCGGCTTCCCACATACTGCTTTTTTATGGACTGAAGGTTGGTGGCCACGCTGTGTCCGGCAAGTCTAGCCGAGCCATTTTCCCAACAGCATTTGCTCACTTCCTGTCCATGTGTCACATTTTGGTAATTCTCACAATATTTAAGACTTTTTCATTTGTTATTGCTTATGGTGATCTCTGATCTTTGACCTTACTACTGTAATTGCTTTAGGGCACCATCAACCGCACCCATTGAAGATAGCAAACTTAATCACAAGCGTTGTACTGTTCTGATTGCTCCACCAACTGAAGCATTCCCCTGTCTCTCTCCCTCCCCTCGGGCCTCCCTATTCCCCAAGACACAGCAATATTGAAATAAGACCAATTAATAACCCTACAGTGTCCTCTAAGTGTTTAAGTAAAAGGAAGAGTCACACATCTCTCGCTTTAAATTAAAAGCTAGAAATGATAAAGCTTAGTGAGGAAGGCATGTCAAAAGCCAAGATAGGCCCAAAGGTAGGCCTCTTGCACTGAACAGTTAGCTGAGTTGTGAATGCAAAGGAAAAGTTCTTGAAGGAAATGAAAAGTGCTACTCTAGTGAACTCATGAGGGGTGGGAAAGCAGAACAGCCTTACTGCTGATAAGGAGAACATTTTAGTGGTCTGGGCAGATCAAACCAGCCATAACTTTCCCTTAAGCCAAAGCCTAATCCAGAGCGAGGCCCTCACTCTCTTCAATTTTCTGAAGGCTGGGAGAGGTGAGGAAGCTGCAGAAGAAGGTTGGAAGCTCGCAGAGTTTGGTTCGTGAGGAAGGAAGTCCTCTCGGTAACATTAAAGTACAAGGTGAACAGCAGGTAGTGACGAAGCTGCAGCAAGGTGTCCAGAAGGTCTAGCTCAGAGAGTAAATGAAGGTGGCTACGCCAAACAGACCGCCAGCATAGATGAAACAGCCTTATATTGGAAGAAGATGCCATGTAGGACTTTGATAGCTAGGAAGAGGTCAATGGTTGGCTTCAAAGCTTCAAAGGACAGGCTGACCATCTTGTTAGGGGCTGATGCAGCTGGTGACTTTAAGTTGAAGCCAGTGCTCATTTACCATTTCATAAGTCCCAGGGCCCTTAAAAATTGTACTAAGTCTACTCTGCCTGTGCATTATAAATGGAACAACAAAGCCTGATGATAGCACATCTGCTCGCAACATGGTTTACTGAATCTTTTAAACCGACTGTTGAGACCTACTGCTCAGAAAAGAAGATTGCTTTCAAAATGTCAACAATGCACCTAGTCACTCAAGAGCTCTTGGCAAAGGACAAAAATATTAACGTTTTCGTGACTGCTAACCCGGCATCCATTCAGCAGCCCATGGATCAAGGAGTAAATCCGACTTTCAAGTTCTTACCTAAGAGACACGTTTTGTAAGAAATGTGAAGATTTTTTGAAATGACAACAAAGCATTTAGAATTACATAAACTTAGTTGATAAAGCAGTGGCAGGATTTGGGAGGAACGACTCCAGTTTTGAAAAAAGTTTTATTCTGGGTAAAACGCTATCTCACACATGCCACAAAGAAATCATTTGTGAAAGGAAAAGTCAACCAAGGTGGCAAACTTCATTGTGGTTTTATTTCCAGAAATTGCCACAGCCACCCCAACCTCCAACAGCCACCCCCGTCTTCAGTCAGCAGCCATCATAGGGACTCAAGACCCTCCACCGGCAAAAAGATGACAACTTGCTGAAAGCTTGGATGACGGTTAGCCTTTTTAGCAGTAAAGTATTTTTAATGAAGATATTGTCACTGGATTTTTTTAGACATAATGCTATTGCACCCTTAATAGACTAGAATATAATGGTAACATAACTTTTATATGCTGTGAAATTGAAAAATTCATTGGGCTCTCTTTATTGTGGTATTTACTTTATCGTGGTAGTCTCGACCTGAACCTACAATGTCTCCAAGTACGCCCACAGAAATATATTAAAGCCTCTGAGAAGTCCCATGATAGAGAGATTAGTTTAACTTTGTTTATTCCAGAAGTTCCCCAATTAACAGTTGATGGAACAAGCTTTGAGAAATGCTGGATTCATATAAGTTCCTGTATAAGCCAGCCTTTTTATCTTTCCACTACAGAAAAAAAAGCTGTATTTTTTTCTAGTTGTGAGAGGAACACCTGCTCATTGAAAAAAAAATTAAAAACCGAAATAAAGACGACAATGACAGAGAAAAAAATAGACCCTTCTTTCCATCACTCCGTGACAACAACTACTAACATCTTGGGAGTATCTTCATCCATGTAAAGTGATCCAGAAAGTTAGGAAATCACCTACTACCAAAATGAAGTCAATGGACAAAAAAAGATAAAACTAAGAATCTTGGCAATTCTGGGGTCCTCAGTAAAATCTTCGATTCATAGGGCCTTTGCCTGCTCCTCTTTGATAATGGGGCTCTAATTCACTTCTGTGCATTTTGGTCATGAAGATAGGTATTTGAAATTTGAATTTGTAACGAGTGGCTGATCGACACCCATTTTCCATGAACATGCCTGATACCTCTTTATCTGAGCTTTTGAACAGATCAAAGGATTATTTGTTGAGCATGTGAATCAACAGTCACACGGGCTTCTCGACCTCTGCGCTGTTCCCACCTGGAGCAGGGGGCTGGCCTGTGCACTCTAGGATGTTTAGCAGCATCCCTGGCCCCTTCCCACTAGATGCCAGCAGCACTCCTCCCCCTGCCGTGACACCCAGAAATGATCCCGGACATCACCAAATGTCACCCTAGGGCAAACCAGGGGGGACAAGGTCTCCCTCATTGAAAAACACTGGATTATAAGAAGTAAAGGATGAATAACCACCAGATTGGAGAGGACAAAAGAAAGGGAAACAGAAATGAGAGCAAAGGGAGCCTGAGGAAGTTTCTCTCACCTTCCATGGGGACAGTAAATCTAGACCCTTGCCCTGAGGCCCTGACAGAGTGGACTATGCACATTTGACACAATAGACAGATAAGCAGGCATTCTGTTAAAAGGCCAGCTGAGGCGCCTCTGACTAGAGGAAAAAATGTGCTCCTTAATGATGGCACAGCCTCTAAGAAACCTGGATTTATTTAGAGCATTTTGCAGCCACTTTCTGAAGAGAGACACTTTCTAATTTCTTTTGGAGGACTAAATGGCTTTGCACACTTAAACGGTCGATTTTACCAGAAGCTACATAGTATGAGAAAATAAGACTTTTCATCCGCACTCAAGAAAAAATGAGTCAACACTAAAATAAACATGTGCTATGAAGTTAATGTTCACTCAGTTGGCACAGAGGGTATCTGACCTTCACACAGAGCACAGACTTAAAGACTCACCTTTGGTCCTTGGGTTCCTATGCCCCGAGGCCCAGAGGGGCCTGGGGGGCCTCTGACACCAGGCTCTCCCTGAAAAGACACAATGAATGACAAGTTACTGATCTAAAACGAAAAACAGCAACAACAAAAAACCTTTATGTTGTATAGTTTATATAAAATGTCATCTTTCATATTAAAAATATTTTATACAAACTTTCATATATTAAAATATATTTTAAAACCCAAACCCTTGAATTTGACTAAGATATTGAGCCCTTTTCTCCCAGGTCACTTTTCTCTATTTGACAAAGGGAGTGTTACTGCCTTTTGTTTTCATTTCTTATTGCCATTTAAGTAATCTTCCAGCCAACTGATACGGGTCCGTTTCAAAGCAATCAAGTCAGTTAACTTTTGACAAACTTTTTTTTTTTTTTTTAAGATTTTATTTATTTATTTGACACAGAGAGAGAGATTACAAGTAGGCAGAGAGAGAGGAGGAAGCAGGCTCCCCGCCAAGCAGGGAGCCCGATGTGGGCCTCGATCCCAGGACCCTGAGATCATGACCTGAGCTGAAGGCAGAGGCTTTAACCCACTAAGCCACCCAGGCACCCAACTTTTGACAACCTTAAAAGGTACTTTTTTCATTACTCCCTTCTCTGGACTTTGGAAAAGTGCTGCCATTGTGAGTAGAGGGAGAAAGAAGAGACAAGAATAAAAAGAAACCATTGAAAGCTGTAACCCCATCCTGACCTAGTTGTTCTTAGTATTTTATGCAACAAAAATTATGTTACTTGGGGTTGAGGATGAGCTTTGTGATACTTCTTCCCTAGAAGCAGTTGTGGCTACAGGATAAGTTCTATACAAGCTTTTCAGATTCCCCAAAGCCTTTTTTTTTTTTAAAACATATAATGTATTATTTGCCTCAGGCGTACAGGTCTGTGAATCATCAGGCTTACACCTTTCACAGCACTCACCATAGCACAAACCCTCCCCAATGTCCATAACCCAGCCACCCTATCCCGACCCCCTCACCCCCCAGTAACCCTCGGTTTCCCCAAAGACTTTTAGAATAGGCAACTAGCCCGGAAAAGTGGTGGGGCCAGATTAGAGTAGCTCAGGCCTTGGGGTTAGATCTACGTGAGATGTGAATGATAGGAAGAAGCACAGAAGTGACAATCTCTTCATTAGCCACCTTCTGTGTACCCAGAACTCTGCCATGCATGTTCATATAGGTTATCAGGATAACTCTAATACAATAATTGGATGTAAGCAATACTAGGATGTAATTCGGTACTCATGGCAGCCCTGTGTTACAGTGATGACCGACGTCTCTGAACCTCAGTACATTCAACAGATACATACAAAATCATACTTACATTTCCTGGGGAGGACAGGGAAGTAAGACAAAGAATGTGAGTGTCTGGATCACAACATCTTTCACAACATCTAGACACTGTGATAGAGACACACAATCTAATGTATCGTGACCACATAATACACAATACACAAATCTATTGAACTATCTGTAAACACAGTTCAGTAGATTTTACCCAGAACCATTCAATGTCTTACCAGAAATAACTGTCTTCTTTGCCTGGGTCCTGTGAAGCCCACCCCAGATACAACGGCTCCCTCTCTTGTGCCATTGTGCCTATCTAGCTGAGGAGGCACTTGGGAAATAGTAATGCCTCACCCCAGCTGTGTATTTTATTTTTAAGATTTATTTATTTATTTTAGAGAAAGAAAGAGAGAGAGCAGGAGCGGGAGGGGCAGAAGGAAGAGAGAATCTCAAGCAGACTCCATGCTCAGCACAGAGCCCAATGTGGGGCTCGATCCCAGGACCCGAGATCATGACCTGAGCTGAAACCAAGAGTCAGACGCTCAACGCACTGAGCCACCCACGCGCCCCCACCCCAGCTGTTTTATTAAAGAGGAGACTAAAGTTAGGCTAAAGCTGACCAGCTATTGAAAAGCAGGACTAGGAGGATGTGGAGAAGGAGGAACACTCGTAAGTTGCTGGTACAACCACTGTGGAAAACAGTTTGGCAGTTTCTTAAAAAGTTCAACACCAATTTACTGTATACTAGTAATTTCACTCCTGTACCCAAGGGAAATGAAAACAGATGTCCACACAAAGACTTACATATGAATGCTCTTAGCAGAATTACTCATAATAGCTAAAAACTAGAAATAACCTAAATGCCTGTCAACTGATACATGGACAGACAAAAGGTGATATATTCTGCAATAAAAAGGAATGGACCGCAGCTACAATCTACAACATGCATGAAACTCAAAAGCATTATTCTCAGTGAAAGAAGCCTGATCTATGAGACCGCATGCTTGGTTCCATTTGAGGAAATGTCCAAAAAAGGCAGATCTATAGAGACAGAAAGTAGATCCATGATTGCCTGGATGAGGAATAGGAACTAGGACAGGATTAACTGTAAATGGTCATAGGGGTTTTATTGGGGAAAAGAAAATGTTCTAAAACTGATTTATAGTAAGGCCGTACAGCTTGCTAAATTTCCTTTAAAAATTGTTGAAATATATACGTGGAGGGGGTGAGTTCTAGGATATATAAAATATGTCTCAACAAAATTTTAAAGGAAAAAAAAAAAAGAGAAACCAAAGGCAGGCTTTGAAGCTAAATCTCCCAAGCTCTTTGCCTGAGGTCCCATTTCTTTTTTTTTTAAGATTTATTTATTTATTTATTTATTTGACACAGAGAGAGAGATTACAAGTNGAAACCAAAGGCAGGCTTTGAAGCTAAATCTCCCAAGCTCTTTGCCTGAGGTCCCGTTTCATCCATGTTCTGTTAGGAGCTAAATAGCTTCTAGATTGCAACAGTGCAAAAATCATGGATTATGAGAAAGGATGAAATTGTTTATCTTGTAAAACAGCCCATTGTCATTTAACTTTACTTTCCACTTAAAAGTCCTAAAGAGAAAACAAAGCCTTAAAAGAAAAGGAAAAGATTTAAACTTTATTACTGACTTAATTCTTCTAATCTCTAATTTCATAATTACCTNGAGGTCCCATTTCATCCATGTTCTGTTAGGAGCTAAATAGCTTCTAGATTGCAACAGTGCAAAAATCATGGATTATGAGAAAGGATGAAATTGTTTATCTTGTAAAACAGCCCATCGTCATTTAACTTTACTTTCCACTTAAAAGTCCTAAAGAGAAAACAAAGCCTTAAAAGAAAAGGAAAAGATTTAAACTTTATTACTGACTTAATTCTTCTAATCTCTAATTTCATAATTACCTATTTCCCTTCTGCCTGCAAGCCACTTTTATGATTCTGGTCTCCTGTCTCCATCTCTCCCTCAGAGTACATAGCTGCTTTTGTGACCACAATTATCTCTCTGACACCTCTCTGCTTCTGATTCCCAACTTTGAGCGACCCCAAGTTTCTCCCAGCTAAATGATCACTCATCATCAGGAGCTCCAAGTAGAGAACATGACGTGTCCTGTACATACATTTCTGTTGTGTCTCCTTTCTTGAGTCTCTTTAGTCAAGATACATACCTTTAGAGGTTCACTGAGGGAGAGTTTCCAGTTAAACCTGACTGATTCACACACTTGCTGCATTTTGACGCCCACCAGCAAAACCACCCAAGTAAACATAGTTCAATAGATTCTACCCAGAACAATTTGATGTTTTGTCAAAAGTGATTCTTCTTTGCCCGGTTACCCTGAACCCCACCCCAGATACAATGGCTCCCTCTTAGGTTGCTGTTCACCTCTGCCCTTGCCTGGTGAAGTTGGAGGCGCAGGGCCCCAACCGAATATGGCGCAATGGGGAATCCACAGCCCCACCTGGAAAGCTTTCCGCGAAGAAAATCAGAACCTGAATCTGAGCAAGTCTCTAAATCTGACAACCACAGGATGTAGAAACATGTCAACACCATAGGAATAGCACCGACAAGACCTTCAAGGACAAGGAGCTCATCCGCACAGTAAGCACAAGGGGAAAACAAAGGATGACCAACCTTTGGTTAAAAGAGATTTAAGAAGTGTCTCAATCAAATGCAGTATGTGGACATCATTTGGATCCCAATTCAGACAAACCAACTGTAACAAATTTGTAAGACAAGCTGGTAAATTTGAACACTGGATTTTTGATGGTACTAAGGAATTATTGATGTTTTTTAAGTCTGGAATGGTACTGCAGTTATGTTTTTTAAAAAGTTCTTTTACATTTGAGAGACAAATGCCAGACCTTTCTATGGGAGATGTCTGGGATTTGCTTCGGAGGAATGCAGTGGAAGAGGGGGAAGAGATAGTAGAACAAGATTGACCACATACTGATAATTGCTCAAGTGTGACGGGTAAATGGGAGTTCATTTTACAAGCCTTTCTACTTCTACATACACTTAACAATTTTCATAACAAAATGTTTTTAATAGTATTTTTTAAAATCCATGAACAACATCTAATAAAAACTTCACCAGTAAAGGTGAGGAAAGGTTGCTCTGATGTTCACCATTAATAAGAAGAATGCAAGATTTTAAAGATAGAAAGATGGGCAAAGGATGAAAACACACAGGTGGATTCAGTATCATTAGAACTTAATGTCTTTCATGCATTCTTGGTATGTCCCANGAATGCAAGATTTTAAAGATAGAAAGATGGGCAAAGGATGAAAGCACACAGGTGGATTCAGTATCATTAGAACTTAATGTCTTTCATGCATTCTTGGTATGTCCCAAATATTACATACCTTTTAAAAATTAAGAATATGGAGACAGGGTAGGAGTTTTTATGGAGTAATATTTCTTTTAAAAAAGAATTTAATACTCTACAATTCAATTCATGATATTTTTCTTGTGAAGATTTTAGTTAAAACTTCCTTCTCAAGTAGTATTAATCATACTAACACACACACAGACATGCACACTGAGCCCAGATGGGAAAGCAAGTGGGAAAAACAGTTGAAGTAAGTTGTGAGTGAGTGNGTCAATTCATGATATTTTTCTTGTGAAGATTTTAGTTATAACTTCCTTCTCAAGTAGTATTAATCATACTAACACACACACAGACACGCACACACACTGAGCCCAGATGGGAAAGCAAGTGGGAAAAACAGTTGAAGTAAGTTGTGAGTGAGTGTACTTTACGCCAGCCTTGTCCATGTTCATTAGTACTATTCATTCTCTCTCTTACTCAGTTTCCCTAACTCTCATCACGTAGGAGTGTCTGAAGGCAGAGGGCAGACCTTGTGGTCTCCTTACTGCTCTTTCTGTCCTTGAACCTTGGCCAGTGAACTTTGATAGCATGTTTCTCACATCACCTATGGTGCTACAGTGTTTCTCTCAAATAAGCTGTCCATCTTTATCCATGTAATTGTTGACATATAGCTATGTTTTACCTATCCAAATAATCTTTTGTAATCTTTTGACCTAGGTAAATAGAATCTATTATATCCACTTATTTATCTGGTAGACTTTAAACCAAGTCTTAGCTTAACATATTCTGCAAACATTACCGTTGGTCCATAACATGGTTTTAGGGCTGTCCCTTGGTGTTTCTGTACCATACTTTTTAAGAAAGGGGAATGTCAGGCACTTACTGAGCTGTGGGCATCCACAGAAACAGTGTCTGTCTACTATGGTGCTGTCTAGAAGACGTATTTTGTCTTCGGTTCCGGGGGCCAGGTGCCTCTTGGCCACAATACTGGTGAAGGACTACAAGAGGACCACGGTCCAGACTCACTTTGCCATCTGATAGCACCCGGTCTGCCACAGTGCAGCACCGGTGGAACCTATGAAGTACATTCATCATGACACTTTCAGACATGCGGTTCTGCTGTCAGTGGATGGCGTGACAATAGCACATACAAGGATTTACGACAGGCACTTGCACAGCTGGACTTAGCTTCCCACGCAGAGCTGAGACTTACTGGAGCCTGCAGAGGGAGCCCTTGCATTAGGAGATAATAAACAGCCCTGAAAGCAAATTCTGGAGTTGCCCTTTTTAACTATATCCACCAATTTCGTAAGACCACATAGCCTAAGTCCTACCCCTACCGTCCACAAAACAAACAAACAAAACTATTTAGAGTGTCCAGAGCTTCCTCTTGGCGCACGGAAGGAATTCTAGACTTGAGATACTCCTTCCATTTTCACAGGAAATGGCCAACTTTAGAACTAACTCCCAGCAGTACTTGTACGTGTGAATTTAACAAATGATTCAGTGAAGGTTTTACCTAGACTATAACCTTGCAGAGTGGTTGATTTCAACACCTTTAAAATCATACATAACTTATGATGGCCCTGGGAACCATTAATACCACAAACTTCACTTTTTTTTTTTAAAGATTTTATTTGACAGAGAGAGACACAGCAAGAGAGGGAACAAAAGTATGGGGAGTGGGAGAGGGAGAAGCCAGCTTCCTGCTGATTGGGGAGCCCGATGCTGGGCTTGATCCCAGGACCCTGGGATGATGACCTGAGCCGAAGGCAGACGCTTAACAACTGAGCCACCCAGGCACTCCAATACCACAACGTTCACTTTTTAAAAGAAAGGAAAAGAAACCAAACACACTATCACATTCATTCTTTTTTTTTTCCTCATTGGTAAACCTTTGCTTTGGTTAACATTAACATTATCATAATTAATAATTAAATAATAATTAACATTCATTAAATGAATTATGTGGCAGATACTTTTCATTCATTACCCGAACATCAGCTTACTTCATTTTTTTTGAAGATTTTATTTATTTATTTGACACAGAGAGAGAGATCACAAGTAGGCAGAGAGGCAGGCAGAGAGAGGAGGAAGCAGGCTCCCTGCTGAGCAGAGAGCCCAATGCAAGACTTGGTCCCAGGACACTGAGATCATGACCTGAGCCAAAGGCAGAGGCTTTAACCCACTGAGCCACCCAGGCGCCCCCAGATTACTTCATTTTATAGGTGAGGAAACCGAGACTTCCAGATAAGGATGATTTCCCAGAAGCCATGCAGCCAGTAGCAATCCAAACCCAGGTCAGACTCCAGAGCCCACCTCCCTTCTTGGTGTTGGCAGGAGCTGGAGGCAAAATGTTAATGTCTCCATAGACTTTCTTCCAGCTACCATTTAACGCAGAGACCTGGGTCTGTGGCTGTGAAAGTCTCTTTCCTACATTCAGTCGGTCACACTCTCTCAAGGAGAAGAAAGAAAGCAACCTCATAACCACATTCCTGAGGGGACCTCGCCCCTGAACGCTGCCCAGCTGTCTAAGGCTGGCCCCTCCTTTCCCCGTCATTGCCACTGCTCAGTTTTGTGGTTTACCCCAATGTCTTTACTTAGTCTCATTCCGGATCTTCTACCTATACCAATTCTTACTTTCTCTGTATATCCATACTGCAATATACTTGATTTGGCAGAGAAATGCATGCTGTGATGACTACTACTATGTCAGTGTGTTAGAACTCAGTCAGATGTTTTATAGACATTCTTCCATTAATTTCTCAGAATAACCCTGTGAGGTAGGCATCATTATTCCAGACCACGGAGGAGGCGGCTGAGTCCCAGGGAAGGTAAGTAACTTGCCGAGGTCACACAGCTGGTAAATAACAGAGGTCCCAGTGGAGCAGTGAAAAGGAAACAATCTATTATACCTTCTGGATTTTATAAGATTTAAATACAAAGTTTGAGAAGATAGTGCGCTTCGAGACAAAGCAACCCAATGAGACTGTCTCCCCTCATCCCCACCACACATGTAGACAAGGCTCTAATCACTGCTTCACCCTTGGTCTGTGACTGTTAGGTCCCTGTCACTCTTCGAGAGGACAGTGGAAACAGGTTACAGTTGTTCTAAAAGGGATTTCATGCTTTTCTACTTGGAGGACAATGAAAAGCAAATTGAGTTCACTGTGAAAAGAATTAACTGCTAAACAAGTTTCCAAGGCCTAGAACTCAAGATTCTACTAAGTGATGAAATCAGGGAGTGACTGAGTTTCAAAATAAGTCATAAGTCAAAGTGATGGTTAACAACTGCCTCATGTTTCTTCCTTTCTGGCTTTTTATTTTTTTTAAGATTTTATCTATTTATTTGAGAGAGAAAATGAGAGAGAGAGAGAGAGAGAGAGAGAGAGAGAGAGAGAGAGCGCGTACACGAGAGCATGAGATGGGGAGGGTCAGAGAAGCAGGCTCCCCGCTGAGCAGGGAGCCTGGTGCGGGACTCGATCCCAGGACTCCGGGATCATGACCTAAGCTAAAGGTAGTCACTTAACCAACCGAGCCACCCAGGCACCATCCTTTCTGGCTTTTAAATCAAATTAAGCTCTAACTACAAAGGCTCCAGCTACCGCAAACATAAGCACCGCTCTGGAATGGATGCTGTAATGAACTTAAGTACTGGCCTAGTAACTTGGCTGTAGCTCCCTGTGGCTGCCAGGATGGCAGTGGAAATTTAGCTTTCTGTAAGCTTCTGAATAGACAACCTGATACTGAGAAAGCGTATTGGTTGTTGACTGGCCATTGTCATAGCACTCGGTCACTTCTCATTGACACCCTTTAATGTAAAAAGGGAGACAGGAACAGTCACCAGCACAATTACCAGGGAGATGTGAAAATAAGCCCTCAAATCATGACAACGTTTGCTTTAGCATATTTTCCAAGCTTTAAACTTCAAAATATTTTTGAATAATTGCCATTCTTCCAATTGATTTCTCTCCTAGAGCTTGAATATTCACCCCCAAGCTGCAGCATCTCAAAGCCTGTGATGATTTAAAAACTTGCTTTAGGATGGGGGTGGGTGGATTGGAGGAGGAGAGGATTTATGGGTCGTTTCTTTTCTCGAAATCACCTCATCGAAGATGAACAAAAGATCCCCCTGTGCCAACGTGCTGAGAATCTCATTGGAGAGGGAGAGAGTCTTCCTCGTGTAGCTACAGTAGGAATCTTGAAATTAGAAATACGGACGTTGTTCCTAATGACAGACAGAAGAGAAGTCTCTCTTGTAATGACATTCAATACAATTTCCCACAGGGGAGAGTTCCTCTAGTCTGAATGACTGAAAATAAAAATGTGTTGACGGTGACTTGGGTGGCCAACGCTAAGAGGATTTATTGTGTGTCTCCAGGGCTGAAGAGAGAGGCGGTGTGTATGTACTGTTAGGGAAAGAAATGCAGAGCTAGGAAAACAGCAAGGAGAGATGAAAGCAGCCTCGAAGGTCACAAGACAGACCAAATACAGTTCTGATTTTAAAGAACATGCATGGAACTGAATTGGGGAATAACCTTGAAGCGTCACCTAGTCAAATATTCCTGGTCTTGAATGTGACCTTTTCTGAAATCTAAAGGTCAAGTTGCCTGGCATTTCAACTTGATATGGCCCTGGCTCTAATTAGTCCTGGTTTTGAGCTGATTATCTTGCCTGTCACAGTTTTGCAGTCCTATTATGGGAGGTGGGTTTCTCCCACTCCAACTTTGAGTTGTAGACCCTTAAAGTCACTGTCATGCAGTCTGTATCCGAGGCCAGCCCTCCTTGTCAGAGACTGTTCCAAATGGAGTTTCTTGTCCAGTCCACGTCTGCTGATGGAATCCACAAATTCCTAACACAGCTCTGTGTGAATCACTCCTCTGTTCTGCCATGGCCTGTTGGTGGTGTGCACATATGTGAGCCATTGCAGAGAACAGAGGGGCAATTCAAATGCTGGGAACATTTTTAGAATGATGATACTCGGTGGAATTTCACAGAGTCTTGCATTTTAATTTATGACTATGGGCCACTTTTGTCAAATAAAGCATGTATTTACAATACACAAACATTTAAAGGCTTTGAAAAATGCTTAACTCTTTGGGGTTTGGGTTTGTGCCTCTCATTAATGTTTACAAAATTTAAGTTTGGACGATGGGAAAGCTAGGCTGGAAAGAAAAACAATCCCCACTCTACGCTAAGTGATGCTGAGATATCTGGAAGATAGACAGCTTTGAAAATGAAGCATCTGCAGATCAGAGAGAGTCAGTCTCTCTGCTCTGATTTATTCATTCATTTCAATTGCATTCATTCATCCATATTCACTGTCTCCCTCTTACACATGAACACAATATAGTATCAACACTGTTTCTCTTGTAAAGGGGCAAGGTGTTCAGCCCTTCCGCTTCCTTATCTCCTCACCTATAATGGAGTCGTTTAAAATACAGTGATATTCTGGAAATATTTAGGTAGTATATAATGTCTATTGACATAGTATACAATAATAATAGCAACAACCCAGCATATGCTTCCGGCCCACAGATTTTATTCCAACCACTTGATGGTGAAGAGGCCCCTTGAGGGCCCTAACAGGCAGGTTAGAGCCCCTCGGTGCTTACAGCTCACCTGCTCCAAAGTTTTCGGGAAGGAATGGCTGCTTCTCTGATGAACGAGCACGCTGAAGGGGGCTAAAAGAGCTGAGAGACGTACATGGCAGGATGTACCTGCCCTTATGGAGTGCAGGAGAGCCACTCCTTGCATTTCTCTTCTAGGAGGCCAAAGATAAACTCTCACACTCAGAGACATCAGTGGATTGGCCCCTGGGTCACATACACCTCTTGAGCCTTTGCAGGTGAAAACACAGGAGCAAAGAGTCAAGTGGGCTTCTCAGAGGCAGGGGAGGGTCACATAATGATTGTCCCTAAATCACAAAGGGTCCTTTTTGTCTGTAGGGGGTCAGTGAAAAAGTGCAGGCAGTATGAAATAAGATCCTTGAGCTTGCCTTCCCCATCAACAAACAAGTCTGGGTCCGGGGAACTCAGCAAGAAACCAAATTGTCAATTTCTCTTCCAGGCATGTTTCAAAAGCAGATTTTAAAACTGTATCTCCTATCTACTGAGAAGTGTAGCTTTTATAATTATTTTAGAAATCTTTCAGAAGGCTTGTCAAAATTCAAATGCAATTCAAGGTAACTGTATATAGAAGTACCATAACCACCGATGTCACATGGAATTCTTCCACCTGGAAAAATGCCAGAGAGCACCACAAGGGTACAAGATGTCAGGGGCTAGTTCTGATAGGTTTTGAAACATAGAAGCTTTGATTCTAATGTCTGTGTCATATGCTAAACACATGTGCCCTTAACTAAATAGCACCAAAACCAACCATAAATTGTAAACCTTAATGGTTTCCTCATTTCAAAACACGGTTGTTTTGTAAGTGAATGCACTTTAAGGCCAATATTTTAAGGCGACTACACAGAGTTTAAATGAAAAACATATCAGACATATGTCTATATAATTACACACACACACACACACACACACACTCCCACCTACTTACAATTTCTCTGCTATTTTAAGTCGGAATGAAAGGAGATGAATTTTGCACACATTGGAGACCAGAGCTTTCGCTACCATTGACACCTTTAGGTATTTTGAGGTATTTTGAGGGTTTTACCCCCACTTTACCAAACCAGAAGGACAAAGTTAGGTGGAATTAAACTTTTTCAAATATCTCTCTTTCTTTACTTGTGCGTGTGTGTGTGTGTTTCCAAAAGTTTTCTTCAGAGGAAAAGGCCACAAAGAGACTTTAAGGTCTCTACCAAAGATGAGAGATTATTGAAAGTTATTTAAAAGCTGGTGTTTGCTTTTAGAATTTCCTTATTTCCAAGTTTATGATCCATGTTCTTTACTTCTAAGACCAGCTCGCAGGATTTCCAGGATAACACATTTTCTCAGCAGCCATAGGATGAGGTCAAAGAGAAGAGGGAGGGCGCCTGGGTGACTCAGTGGGTTAAAGCCTCTGCTTTTGGCTCAGGTCATGATCTCAGCGTCCTGGGATGGAGCCCCGCATCGGGCTGTCTGCTCAGCAGGGAGCCTGCTTCCTCCTCTCTCTCTCTGCCTGCCTCTCTGCCTACTTGTGATCTCTCTCTCTCTCTC